>NW_021024506.1:0-12512 GCF_004153795.1 Camellia sinensis | reverse complement strand
CCCTTTATTTCCATTTTTTGCATTGCATTTTTGCCTACCTTGCATCTGTTTTTGAGCTTTGTGTATAACATATAAAAGTTCTGATTTTTAGTGCTCTAAATAGTTTGTTAAGGGTGTTTTAAGCTTTGGGGTTGTTTGGCCCCTCTTAAGGCTTGTTTGGCCTTTGTTTTGTGCCATTTTGGTTGAGCTCCGGGACCATTGTGTTTGGGCCTCCTCACCACTGAAATCTTGAGGGATTTCAGAGGTGAGGATGGTGCCTTGAGGTCCTAGGAAGGAGAGGGCCACCCCTTCTCCTTGTTGTCCTTGAAAAGGGCCATTTTTGCCTCTTTAGTGAGCATCTAGTCTAAGTGTGTGTTGGTCATGCCTTAGCTGATTTACATGCTTATTATGTCATAATATGCCTCTGTTTTTAGTTGGTTTTGGTACACCATGCTTGCTTAGCATACATGCCTTGTAATGCCATATTGTAGCCTTAACATGCATCTAGGTTTTAACCCTTGTTCAAGCATGCTTTTGGCCTAGCTTTGTGAAGCTTTCGTACTTGTTTTGCCATGTTTAAGGTCTGTTTTTGGTTGTTTTGGTCAACCATAACATGTATTGCATAACTCCTTTGCATTGTTAGCTTGTAGGCTTTAAGTATGTGAAGTGTTGAGCATGCATTGTTTGATTTATTTCAGTGGTTTGGCACAACTTATAGCATCATTTCAGTCCTCTTAGCATGCTTGTATGCTTGCATTTCATGGCCCCTTTGATGCTTCAAGAGGTTGTGTCCTATGCTCCATGTTTGGTCTTTGTGTATGCTTCCATGTGTAAGTCATTTAGATGCCATCTAAATGGTCTTTTGGCTTTGTTTTAACATGCTAAAACTCTGGTTTTGGTCACTTAATTCATGCCATGTGTGGTTGCATTAAGTGTAGTTCAATCCCCCTTGGGCTTGCCTTGAATCTTGGACCATTGTCGCATGTCATGCTTACCTTGTTTACTTGGTTTAGCACCATTCTTAACATGATTTTCAAAGCTTATGATGCATGCCATTTGTCCATGATTGCATCCTCTTAAGTGTGCTTGAGAGTTACCCTTTGATGTTTAAAGTTTTAAGCCATATTTGCATACATGCTTGTATATGTAGATACTTGGCTCATGACACATTGTTGCACACTTTTGTGTTGTTGCATTTGGCATGCTTTGTATCTAACATGTTGTCCATATTGCACCTTGCATGTGTGCATGTTGTTGTTACACTTTGCATGCTTGGTTAGCTGCATCTTTGCATTACTTGCTTGCATGCCCATATTGCACACTTAGGCTCACATGCTTAGGATTGCATTGCATTGGCATGCATGCTTCACCTCTTGATCAAGCCATGATAGAGGTTGAAAGCCCCTTGGTTTGTTTATGTGCATTGTTTGTCTAAGTCTTCGGCCTTGTCAAAAATGGGTCGTCTCTGGGCTTTGACATTCACTCCCGTCATTGTTATGACTTTCGAGTTCTGTCAAAGATATGAATATGCATAGTGTGGTTGGTGCATACATTGCTTGAAATGCATTGCCATGCCAAGTTCTGTCCTCTGCTGCTGTCAGCTGTAGGTTTCAGTAGGAAGAATTGGCCGGCCGGCAGTGTTGGGTGCCGACCGGCAAAACATGCTTGGCCGAGAGCACAATATTTAGCCGGTGACCATTCTCCATGGCCGGTAGTATATTCTTTCAGCCGGTGGTACTCCACAGCACTCAGAGAAGTAACCCTAGGACTTGTGCAGTCTTCAGAGAAGCAAAACAGTAAAAGCAGAGGCAGCTTGTACATGGCAATGACATCCGAGCGGAATCGAGCACGCATTGCATTGGGCCCTCTTCCCGAGGCTTTTTACTGCTTTCATTAGATTAGTTAATTTGTTAATTTGTTAATTAATTAATTGGTCTATAATATTTAATTAGTTTGTAGGTTAATTAACTTGTATTATTCTTTCGGTCCCTCCGAGCGAGGGCAAATTTGTAATAAGTGTGGGTGCGTGTGTGCATGTCTTCCAACCCCCACTTCTTTCTCCTTTTTACTTACCTGCTTTTAATGGTTAGTATTAGGACATGTTTACTTTAGCATACCTTATGCTATGCATACGTGCATCATTCATTAGTCTTGCATGCACCAGGCTCGGTACATCATACTAACTGCATAAGTATTTCAAATCTAACTTGAATACATGTTACTTGTGCATTTTCACATATCATTTATAGACTAGCCGAGCCTACTCTAGTGACATTCTGTATGTGTTGCATTAGCCACTTAACATGGACTTGGATCATGCATTGATTGCTAACATGTTTTTGTTTTGGCTCGGAGGACTAGGTAAGTATTTATGCTTTAGCATACCGCATGCGTGTGAGTGTTGTCATAATAGCATGATTAGCATGAGGCTAGATGCTTATGTGATATAAACTGCTTGAATGCCTGTAGGTGAAGGTTGGATTGTTTTGAGTTGGAACAACTCGTTGAAATTCATAGTTTAGCCTACTTGCGAGTAGCAAATTTCAAGCTGTTTTTCAAACAAACAGATATGCAATGCTTCGTTCCAATTCAGGCGATTTGGTCTATACTAATTTGCTGTGCGCATAACGTAGTAATTCTAGGCTAATAACTGGAATAAGAACACATAACGTTTTCAAAAACGGATATCACAGTTAGTAGAGGCCGATCTTCGGATCGGGCGAGAGGGGGTGCTCATAGCTGACCTTCCCCAATCGTACCCAAGCTCCCGAGCCGAGGCAACTTTGGTGATGAGGGACACGTGGCCTTTGGCATCGAGTCAGGGTTTCCTAAACTCCCCCAGAAAAAAATATTTAGGTGGCGACTCTTTATCTGGCAAAGTAGTCCATGTTTGGCACTTCTTTTCAAAAATCTATTTCTCAAAACGATTTGCTGGATTGGACTCTTTGGTTCAGATTAAGAACCGTGACAATTTGAGAGTCTGAACTGTAGTGAACCCAAAACGAACAGAACGGGGGGACTCATCCTCCCGGGGTGTTTGAGGACGTCTACAGTTTTTGGCGACTCTGCTGTGGAGTTAAAGAGCTTGACTCGAACTCGTGATATCCTGTTTTGATTTCCTTTGTGTGTCTCTTTGCATTGCATGTGCATTGGTGCGCCTAGGACACCGTGTTTGCCATCTGCCATTCCTGAACGGTTTGCCGGAGGCTTGACTTTGTCAAAGCATGCCATAAGGCTGACCGGTTGTGGGCTCTGACAGTATGAGAACACAAGCCCCGGTTTTACCGGGGCACCCTTTTCGACCATTCGACCTAGTGCATATAGAAATCCATAGTGACTATTCCAAAGTAGGACAAGTTGCTTACCCGATGTTAGGTTATTTCAAAACTGCTGCGTGCATAGTGAAACCCTAGTTCCTGACAAAATAGGACAGGGAAACCCTACCCCCCCCATAGGGGTGTTTTGGCTCTCTTTACTTACTATGCGTTTTTAGAGTGTATCTATGTAGGGAGCACACATATCAGTTTGTAAGTTTGAGTATCAGGCCTGAGGGCACCAGTATCAGTTTATGAGAATCAGTTATATCTGTGGGTATCCGATTCAATATTTTGAGGGCAGTGGTTTCGAGCAACAATGGTCAGCAGTAGAGTACAGTTGTTCGGCTACATCTGTGTTTGATCCATTTTGGGCTGAAACGCTGCTTGTTTTTCCTTTCAGGTTCAGAGAGTTGATACAGAATAGCTAGTGTTCCCCCTTGCTGAGGCAAGACAGATATCTGATCCGTCAGTCACTGTTCAGTACAATGGACTTATCATGACGCGAAATTCAGAGGAGATCGTGGTTATGACGGCCGCATTAGATCAAGGAATCACTCTGCAAAGCGAGACCAATGCCAATGTACCGCATCCACCCAGGTCGCTTGTCGCGCACCCGGTCTGGACCCCCCAGTTGTATCAGGCTCGTGAGCCCACCACATTCGAATTGATGGGAATGATAAGTGACCTCCAGAGGTCCATGGCGGATCTCGCTTACAGAATGTCAGCTTCGCCACCAGCCGCACCGTATGCTGGGAATTTTGTACCACAGGAGCCCCCACTGTTGGGACGAATTGTGATCGAACTTAGCCAACCCGAGGTGGCCTCCAACTATAACAATGACGTATCAACATCAACCCAAACCCTCGATCAGGATGAGGCCAGAGGCAAGAACAAAATGAAGGCAGATGCCGATCCCATTGAACAACTGTTGTGGGCAGTCGAGGCTTTGAAAGCCGAGGGGATGAGTAAACAACAGGTATTCGCAGTCGTAGCTAAGGCTGTGGATGATGTTTTTCCCACTCCAACCGAAGACAGTACAAGCCAGTTAGAAAATCGGGATAGACCCCGTCATGCCAGAACAGTTCCTTTCACTCCCAACCCTACACCTAGGAAAGATCAGAAAGCCAAAGCGGCGCCTGCCGACCCTTTCGCTAGTGCGTCTAGCAAGAATACTCAACCTTCAAAGTACCTGCCCCAAGGGCGCAGGGTCTTTCACGCTCTCTATATGCCATTATCAAAGGCACTTCAGATTCTTGCCGAAAGGGGGCATCTTAAACCCTTGGAGCCTTGGCCTCTCCCAAAGAATCTCCCTACTACACATGATGTTGCCTTGTACTGTGCGTACCACCAGCAAACCGGTCATGCTACCGACAATTGTTTTCGCCTCCGTTATGAGGTGCAAGACTTGATCGACAACGAAGTTATCCTCCCGCCCACCTCAGCCAAGTCCGTTACTACTCAGTTATTGGATTTTGAGGATACTGATACTGCAAGTATGTGATCAGGAAGTGAACCACCTGCGGGCGGTGCTCGGCGTATTTTGGATGTGTCGTCTGGCACGCATTTTTGGAGCATTTGCAAATGCTAGTTTTGTAAATTCTGGCTTGGGTGTCGAGTCGGTCTTTTGTTTTGTTTTGAGTCTGTCTCATTGTCTTGAGTCAGTCCTTTTGCTTATGGGTCTGTCTTGTTGTAGCGAGTCAGTCCCCTTTGTATAGAATGTCGGGTGATTCCGGGGCTGTTGCCTCGAACACCGTTTTGTTTTGTAATTACCTTTTTGCTTTCTTTTGAGTCTGTCTCTGTCGTGAAGTCAGTTGCAACTAGGGAATCTGAATGAAACAGCTGCGGCTATCATGTTTCCATGCTTACTACTATTCTGAATTAGTTGTGCCAAGGGACTTGAATGGGACAGCAGTACATTCCACCTGTTCTCTTGTGCCCTGAAAATCATTGCATTGACCTAAGTTTTCAAAACTTTTTGAACACTGCGGTGAAAACAAAGAGGAAGGAATTTCTCGGGTTTTGCAAACTTTGATCAAATTGAGAGAAAGAGAGGCGTGCTAAGCCCTTAATGATTGAAATCATGCTTGTCAGCGTGAGTACTGAGAAGGACCCTGTCTTGATCCAGACTGGTTCCACATTATCTTCAGCGCGAGTGATTTATCGCTTCTTTAAAAACTTTCAAAAACAAAATATTTTGCACGGTCCTGCGAAGACCTGTATAGAATCACTCTTGAGATTGTGCAGTTTAGGATCGCTCTCAGCCTCAAGACTCGAGCCCTTGTTTTAAACCCTTGAACCACAATTCGGAGTATTCAACGATTGACCATCAAGAGAGGCCTGTGTGGCCAGAATGGAGGCAGCCCTCGAACAAGAGGCACTAAAGTTAGATCAAGAAGATCAGATCTCATCAGAAGAAGCCTGTAAAGCTAGAACAGAAGCACCCCTCCAAACTAGGGGCAAAATGTCCGATTTGCTCGAAGAGCCGAAGATGGATCCTTTAGTAAGTCAAGGCAACAGTCACTCTCCTAGATACGGATGGCTTCAAAACCCTAAAACCATTTGGCATGGACTTGTTATACTTTTACCCTTTGAGCGGCTTGTTGGGCCGAAAACCCGAAAGGGCAACCCAGACAAAAGTTAGAGAAAAAAAAGAAAAAATATACAAAAAAAAGAGAAAAAATATACAAAAGAGAGAAAAATACAAAAAAAAAAGAAAATAAAATAAAATATAAAAAAGAGAGAAAAAAGAAAGGGAAGAAAGAAAAAGGAAAGAAAAGCTCGCAAGATCGAAAACCCGCATCGGGCGCCTTGGCAAAAGTTAGAGCCTAAAAAGTGAAGGTTAATACCCGAGTGTACCTTAACCGGAACTACGTAAGGCTTGATTCCCATGTTTGGGATATGTAGGCAACTTCGTCCTGAAGTCCAGCCCCCAACGCTTTCATAGCTACTAAGTCCATGCAATGGTTTTTAATCATCCTTGATTCCCATGTTTGGAATATCTAGGCAACTTTATCCCGAAGTCCAGCCCCCAACACCTTCAAAGTGACTGTGTCCATATATTGGTTTTGACCATCTCCGTCTTCTCAACATCCGAGGTCTCGTTTGCAATCATCACTGACGAAGACTGTTTACCAAATGTTGCGGCGTCATCCAGACAAGGGGCAACTTTCCGTTGCTATGAGTCGCCGTTCAAACCAGGGGCAACTTTCTGTTGCCATCCACCCCTTCCAAGCCAGGGGCAATTTTCCATTGCCTCCGATCCGAGGTTGCGCATCTCGAGGGTAAGTTCTGCGCTCGTTGGGCGCCGGTCGTTTGCAAAAATAGTTTTTGAGAATTTTTACTGAAGTTGACTAGTTTTCTTGAAAATTGTTTTATTTTTCAAAACTGGACCATTTTCTGGGACCCAAAAAAGGAAAATTTTCAGTGCTCATAGCCTGACTTGCATGGTTTTTAGATCAAAAATCGAACAAGTGTGTTAATCTAACTCTCACATTGGTCAAAACTGTTTTAGTAGAAAACCAAAACAAAAAATGGTCAAAATGATGAACTAGGGGCACGGTTGAGTCAGGCTTCCTGTCTTTCCCCCATCGCCAACATACTTGCCAAGAAGGGCACAACTCAAGCTGTTATTAAAGGGCTGAAAGCTCTCTCAACCTCCGAGCAATGAGGTATCAAACCAAGTGCGAAGCATGAATCTGAAGGGATCAAGGTACTCCGTTCCTTTTACCTGGGGCATCGACCAAACGCCACCAGAAGAAACAGCCGTGAGCTAACCATGTCGGGCGTGAACCCACAACTTCCTATTCACCCATTAAACACCCCGGGGAGGGATAAAAATGAGAGAATAAAGAATAGAGAGGTGTAAGTTGAGAGAAAAAGCGAGCCAAAGGGTTTTGAGAGAAAAAACCGAGCCTGAGGGCCAAGTGATGTGAGAATCACAAATGAGAAAGGGTGGGAAACAATACCTAGAGAAACTGGCTCCTCGTGATCTGAGGTCCCTCGTCTTCGTTAACGCGTCTGTATGTCGTGTCTTTTGTTTCGTTTACCTCAACCTTTGTTTTGAGTCTTTTCCGAGTGTGCCTCGTTGTGTTTAGGTAGTCTACCTTTCTGCTTTCACTGTTGAGTCTTTTTCACGGTGTCCAGTTGTAGGCTCACTACCCCGGTTTTAAAAAAAAAAACCCTTCTTCAATTTCAAGAATTAATTGTTTTGTGCTCAGAATGCTGTGACATTCTCCACATTTGTGAAAAAACATGATTTGGTTCTTTCATACAATTGCAGGGTCCACCCCCGATAAGTGTGAACAGGAAAACCTGGGCCTCTTTGAAGCTTCTGGGTTTCAGATCGCATCTGAGTGTGCTTCAACTTCAGTAGATTCAACCTTCATGGTCCGTCTTGTCAGATTTGGGCTGTTTGTTCAGGATCCACTGTGTGCAAAATGAACCAAGCGCTGTGTTATGAGCTGTATGCAGATTAATCCTCAGTAGAGTATGAGCCGAGTGTTCAGAATGAGCAGTGGTTGGTATGGGTTGTTTTGTTGTTGACTGGTTCCTTATCTGATTATTACAATGCAAGTGTTCAATTTTCAGACAACAGATCAATTTTATTTACATTGAGGTGCAACATGATGCAATGCGATGCAATATATGAAATGTACAAATGTAACACTTTTTCAGACAAAAAGTTTGTTTCATTTCATCATCTTTTTCAAGTACATGGTTTTAGAAATAAAAATCTGCCAGCGGCAGTACAAGGTACTCTAACTACCAGCAAAAGGTACAAAAGAAAAAGAAAAAGAAAAACAGCAAAAATCTGGATCAATGACAAAGGATCTCAGGCCTGGGAGTCCGTCCTAGTCCTCTTCTTGGACGAAGGTCCAGGAGCATCATCCGCGCTGTCATCTGAGCCCGAGTCCGAGCCGTCTCCGGTCTCCGACGACGACGACTCTGCCGCCGCCTCTGCCTTCGACTCCTCATCATCGTCATCAGGGACTGGAACCCGCGAGCTACTCGACGTGAGTGCGCCCCGCCTTGGTGCGGGGGTATACTCTGTCATCTCTTCCGGTAGGAACAGAAGACCTGGCTGGAACACCTCCCACAGTGGGAATCTGGAAAGGAGGCTGAAAAGTATAAGAGGCAAACGCATCAGTATGCTGTGAGCAGTTTATCAGTGCAGAATGCAGTGTATGAAATGCTGTGAGCAGTTTATCAGTGCAGAATGCAGTGTATGAATACAGTGTGTGAATACTGTGAGCAGTGTATCAGTGTAGAAAGTAGTGTATGAGTACAGTGTATGAAATGCCATGAGCAGTTTATCAGTGCAGAATGCAGTATATGAGTACAATATATGAATGCCGTGAGGGCAGTGTATCCAGTGTTCTGTTGTACATCAGATTGTGTGAAACAGTTTATGTATGGTTTGAGACGGCGGTTAGAGGAACATACCAGAATACTGTAAATCGCCAGAAGGTCGAGGCTCTGCTGGAGCATCCCCATCACAGAGGCAGTCAGCTCTAGGGACTGGCGAGTGTACTCAGAAGAGGCCTGTGAAAGTATCAGATGCATCAGTATTCTGCGGAATATCAATAAACTAAAATAAAATGACAATGTAAGATGCAAGATGAAGTAGTACATACCGGAGGTAAGTCATAGAACCCAACCAACTCATGATCAGCCGGAGGGGGAGCAATGGGAATCTGGTAAGTCGCCCCGCCCCGTCCTCTGCATGTCATCATCGTGGGTAGCGCTGGACAGCTAACCCCCCGACCCCTCCGAGCCCCACTCCTGCCACGGACACGAGCTGTTCTCGACGTCCCTACCCCTGCTCCCGCTCCAACTACCGGCGCCGCAGACCTCTCTCTCTCAGCTCGATGGCCGCCGCTCAGAGGCCGCATAATGTACGTCCGGACGTACTCTAAGTAGTCACCCTCTCCCCTAAAGCCCTCCGCGTCCCAGCCGATCGTGTAATCGGCCATCTCCTCGGCAGTGCACCTCTTGGTGTCCCTCATGTGGATAGGAGGTGGACCCGGAACTATCTGCTCTGGCAAACCCAAGGTCTGGCGTAGGAAACGCTCACCTAGGTACCAAGCCCGAGAAACCGGGCCCTCCAGCAAAATCCTGAAACGTGCAGTCTCCTCTGCACCAGCAAATCGATCTCGAATCGTTGCAGGCAATGGAGCCCAAGGTTGCCAAGTGATCTGTAAATGACATGCAGTTTGTTATCTACTGATATTGAAAATACAGTGTAAAGCGAAGCTTAAATAAAACTCTAAAATTTGAACATACCTCTGCGGGGGTAATAGTGTCAAAGTAGTGGCGGAAAAAGATGAACGTCTCCAGGGGCCTCCGCACGCACCTCACATCAAAGCGGCGCGAAAATGGAACGACGAGAGGGGTCTCCATGTCTGGCACGGGGGCGAGTCTAGGAAAGTAGGCGTAGACCCACAACTGCAGAGCAAATACCAGAAGGGTTATTAGATAAAGCAGAACACAAAATAAAGCAGAAATTGTAGAACCGTGTATTGTGCAGAGTGTACAGTATGTGCAGTGTACAGTTAGTGTAAAGCAGAGTATGTGTGTGCCGTGTGTACAGTATACAGTCAGTGTAAAGCAGAGTATGCGTGTGCCGTGTGGACAGTATACAGTCAGTGTGAAGCAGACCGCAGTGTGTGCAGTGTACAGAGTACAGAAAATGAAAGGCAGAAATGTAAAACAGAGAAAGAGGTGTACCTCCCAAGCTCGCCAGTAACCCCCGAGTAACTGCCTGCTACAACGGGAGGCTGAGCTCATGTATCCGTATAAAGTGGCTAGAGCAGCGCCACTCCAGTCGAAGCGCAGAATCCGTGTGACGTCCACCAGTGCGCTCAACAAACAGAGGGGCACGGTGTTCGCCCGATCGGCGAAGATAGTCGTCCCCAACAGAAACATGAGGAAGCCGCGCGCATATCGCTCCACCGCCTCCTGGGTCATTGGAGCCTCCTCAACTAAAGCCGGCTGAACTTGAAACTGGACCTCGAACCATGAATACCTGACGAAGCCAGGACGCACGAGAGGCGGCACCTCGCCAAGTAAGTAGATCTGAGCGGCCTCCCACTCGTCCATGTCTGTGTCGAAAGGGATCAGATCACCCCCTACCCCGATGCCGGTGAGCATCGAGAAATCATAAGGAGTCATCGTTATGTCTCCCACGACAGAAAAGTGGAATGAATCGGTGGTGTCCCACCACCTCTCCACCAGAGCGGCGAGGAGAGGCCTGCTCGCAGTAAGCCGGGAGAGTCCCCTGCAGAATGCGCCGAAGCCGGCCTGATCCACGATGTGGCGAATCGCATCGGGTAGCTCAGTGTACCAATCCCTGGCGGCGACATTCCCATACCCGCGGACAGTATGGAAATCTCCCTGTTCAAAAGAAAATAGTTGTGAAGCAATATTCAATGTACAGTTTTGAAGAACAGTCAAAAATTGATGCAAATATAGCGTGTGTGCACGTTTTCAAATTCAAACAGATATCAGGTGTCGGTGTACTCGAAGTGAATTACGGCATATGATTTGTCAGTGTTTCCAAGTGGTCCAGTATAGATATAGCGTGAGTACGCATTTTCAGGTTCGAGCAAACATCAGGCGCCGGTGTGCTTATAATAAACTACAACACGCGATGTGCCAGTGTGTTTGGGTGGTTCAGTGACAATGCAACGTGTGTGCACGTGTTCAGATTCAAACAGACATCAAGTGCAAGTGTGTTCACAATCAACTACAACATACAGTATATCGATGTATCCGGTTTAAGCAGTTGAAGAACAAAATCAACTATGGCAGTTAAGTGTTCTACATTGCGAAAAACGAAACGGGAAAGAATATACCTCGGAAGCGCCGTATGATAGGTGTGACTCCGGCTCACGGAGAAGGAGCTCTGATGGCACGCCTCTCACAAAACTCCGGAACTGACGAAGTCCGTCGAGAGGCAAGATGTGGATCGCCGGCCGGTAGGCCGCCGGGTCGAACGGGCGGACGCTCAAGGGGAGGAGCTCGGCCTCTGGGTCCACCTCGTGATCCGAGGGAGTCCCGCCCCGTGGAATATCATCTGGCATGTCAAAGGTGGTGTGAAAATGACCGGGAAGGTGGAAATCGGATGAGAATATGAAAGGTCAACTAAAAAAGTCAACCTCGAGAGGGTGGAAAATGGCCGGAAAAGACGAAATGTGGAAAATGTGATGAAGTCAAGAAAAACTTGGGGGAAACAAATCCCAAGAGGTGGAAATCGAAAAAACTACACCGAAACGAAGTTTCGATCGGATGAAAGTATTCTAAACGCAATGAACTTCGCAAATCAAACAACTAAATGGGCCCTAAAACCGAGGAAAGCGGTGAACGGGAGAGAGGAAAATGCTCTAGGGAGAGAGGGAAAGGAATTTCAGCCAAGAGAAAGTGAAAAGAATAGGGCTAGAGGCCCTATTTTATAAGACCCAAAGCGAAAAGACAAAACTGCCCCGATTCAGCAACATTTGTCCGGTCGGTTAAATCTTTGTCCGGTCGGCCAAATATTTGGCCGATGAGGTGTTTTGATGGCCGGTGGATGGCCGGTGACCTCCCCTAATGACTGGTGAGCCTCCAAAAACCTTTTTTGGGTCAGATGTATAGTTTGGGGTATTTATTGCTCAAGATAGTGCAAGACAGTGCCTTTCCGAAGTTCAACCGGCCTCTGTTTTGACCTCGGACCGTGTCTTCTGTGCATGGCACTCGAATATGTGCAAGGTGTATCCTTTTTGTATCCTTTTGTCTCTTTTAAGATTCGAACGTTGCCCCACATGCATTGTTTTGCGAACACGTGTTGAGTTATACGTCATTATGCTTGCATTGTTATGCATTTTCGCCATGGTCTGGCGAGACCTTAAATACGCTTGGTCTGGCGAGACCTTAAATACGCTCGGTCTAGGAGACTTTAAATCCTCTGAAGGTGCAAGTCCTTCGGTGATTGTCGTGCCCAAACGACTTTTGGTAAGTTGCATTGTACATGTATTTCAAGCGACTCGCGTCGTCGCATATTCAAGTTCACATGCATTTCAAGTGATGCGCGTCGTTGCGCATTCGTGTTCATAAGCATTTCGAGCGACACACGTGGTCGCACATTCAAGATCATTTGCATTGTCATGCATATCACAAGACGTACGTTGCCACGTGTTTACATCAGCACGCATCAACATGCATTTCAAACAAAACCAAAAA
>NW_021024505.1:955031-981362 GCF_004153795.1 Camellia sinensis | reverse complement strand
TATATGAAATGTTTGAAAAAAAAAAAAAAAAAAAACTCATGAGTGCAATTTGAAATTTGATAAAAAAATTTAAGGTAAATCTCTGAAATTTATTTAAAATATGAATTATTTTTTATAATTTAGAAAATTATAAATATTTTTTTGTCAGAATTTTTTATTTAACAGAATTAATTAAAAAAGTAAAATTTCTAATTGTTCACCAATACAATAATAAAATTATTTGAATTATTAATTAAAATAAAATTTTAACATTATTAAAAACTGTTAATTAACTTAATAATTTATTAATAAAATGACCTATTTGTTGTGAAATTAAAAACCGTAAGGGACATAATATAATTTCTAGAATCACAGAAAATAATTTATAATTTAAGTAAATCTCAGAGGGTGTGTTTGTAATTTACCCCAATAATATTGTACAAAATATTTCGTATTTTTACTTCTGAGCAGATCTATATATATAACATACAAATAATTATTCATATCTCATCCAAACCAAAAAAATATTTAACTGATTATCTTTTGCAATTGAGGTACAAATGTGACCATCACGGAATTCCAATTTTTAAGTAGATGAAAGAAATACGTGGTGGGATGCATTTGACGACCATGTACACAGGGTGGCCATCAGCCTGAGTTAGAAGGCCAGAGAAAATCACTGCCTGAACTTGAGAAAGAATTGAAGAAAAAGGAGATCCAAAATGAAAAGAAGAGACTCAAGCTCCAATTTGAGAATATTATGGTACTGTAATTGTACTAGTATTTCTCGAAGAATGCATGGGTTTTGATTCTAGCCTGGCTTTTCTTTTAGTTGGGCAGGTTTTTAATGAATGGTCGGGGCAAGATGAGGCAATCGATGAAAGGGATCAGAAGAGGTATTTGCATAACAGAAGATGAATTCTCCCTCCTATGATACCTTTATAGAGCTTCTCTGGTTGTTATATATGCAAATAAAATTATGAAAATTTAATTTTTCATTTTCTGTTTGTGCGGACCATAAAGGGCAGGCCGTAAAAGTTTGTAGTAGGGTGGTTTTTCGGTCAGTGGCGGTGGGAAAACAGGCGGTCGGTGATGGTGGTTGGAAAAAGACAACCTCATCCACAGTCCTCCGTTATTTTCAAAAATAACCGAGTTCCTATGATTCCATAAGCACCAACAAATAGTAATAAATAAACTCATACTTGGCCATAAGATTGCAAACCCACTCAAAAGCAATTGGTAATAGGCATAGAGTTGATAACCATAAAGATCGAGCTAGACATCCAAACTTGCATCGCAAACCAAAAATTGTGAAAACAATGGCCCACTGTTTCAACCTCATCTCCACACCACGTACATAAATCCATATTCACAATATGGCGTTTCCGCAAGTTTGCCCGAACTGGTAACAACCCAAGACACATTTTCCAGCCGAAGATCTTGATTTTATTCGGAATACGAAGCTGCCATAGAGTGCGCCAAAACTATTTTTTTAACATGCCATCATCAGAGGATACACCGTGGCCATCTGGGTGGCTCATTTCCACACACAAATGATGCACCGATCGCACAGAAAACTCTCCATTCCACGTAAAGTGCCAAACCAATTTATCCGAAGGTAATGTTGGACAAAGAGGAATGCGTCGAATAGCTTCAACATCAATACCCAGAAATTGTTGAGTAAGAAACTCATGGTTCCAGTCACCATTCTAGGAATCTATCAAGGCACTAACCGTCGCATTGTCCGGGGAGTTGATGGTGGCAAAATTACCTTAAAAGAATGTTGCTGTGGAACCCATTTATTGTATAATTTTTTTCTCATTTGAAGAAGGTTAAATGTTGAGTTTTAAATATTAAGGAGGTAATTAAAAAATGAGTTATAATTGAGGGGGTTTTAGTGTAATCTCCCCTTAGTATATTTATTGGTAAATTAATAGTGTTTCAAACATTATTGTTTGATTTTAGGAGCAGAACCACGTGCTGCTTTCTTCTATATATATATAATTTTTTTTTGGTTGAATTTTGTTACATTTTTCTATTTTATCCCCTAGTTGTAGTTTTAATGATGTGTTAAGGGAGTAGAACTTTATATAATTAAGTATGTAACAAATAAAAAATTGAAATTAATCATTTCACATTATTAGAGGTGAAATTATGGGGATTTTTTTTTTAAATTTCAAATGTTTTCTATTTTTTCTTATAATTGAGTATCCGAACCAATTTTTGCGCATCTCAATTAATCGCCGTGAACAAATCTCATCGCCTTTAAAGCCAGAGCTGCTTTCTTCTTGCAAACAAACTTACCTAGATCTATCCCAACCCAAACTCTCTCTCTCTCTCTCTCTCTCTCTCTCTCTCTCTCTTGTTTCTTGTTTCTTGTTTCTTGTTTCTTTTCTCTCCAACAAGATGTATAGCGTAAAAGGACTCGTTGATTCAGGTTTTCATCAGTCAACTATTCCATCCAAGTTTATTATTGCGTCCTCGAGTCAAGAAGATGATACAGTCCTCTCCCAAGAAGAAGCAATCCCAACCATTGATTTTTCCCTACTAACTTCTGGTGATCCTGTTCAACGATCCAAAGTCATCCAAGATATTGGCAACGCATGCCGCGACTAGGGATTCTTTATGGTATTTTTTTAATTTTCTTGCTAGCTAAATGGGGGGAGAAGAATATCAGCTCCATTCTATATATATGTTGGAACACCTTGGTCCAACAAACAATTTTGAACACCTTGGTCCAAATAATAATAATAATAATAATAATTATGCCACATAAAAAAAAAAAATCACATAATGAAAAGTGGATATTAGTTCGTTCCTCTTCTCTATCTGTTTTTTTTTTTTTTTTCCAAGCTTGGGAGTGGCTGCATTCTTAGGTAATCAATCATGGTGTGCAAGAGAAGTTGATGGATGATATGGTGAAGGCAAGTAAAAGTTTTTTTGATATGAGTGAGGAGGAAAAGGGAGAGTACAACGGGAAGCAATTATTTGATCCAATAAGGAGTGGTACGAGCTTTAATGTCCTTGTTGATAAGTCATTGTTTTGGAGGGATTATCTCAAGGTTCATGTTCATCCCCACGTCAATTCGCCTAAAAAGCCAGCCTGCTACAGGTACCTTGACTTTTTTTTTTCCTTCTTTTTTTTCTTTTTCCTTCAAAAAATGATTCATTCTGTTTGGTTTTGTGTTTCGAAAACAGTTTTTAATTAATTTTTTTTTTTTCATGTTTTATTGATTTTAGGGGGAAAAAATTCTTATTTTAGTCAAAAAAAATTTAGATGGATAATGTACTCTTTTTTCGTTCATCATTTATGATTACTATAAATGAACATGATGAAATAAAACGGTTTTTTTTTTTTTTTGAAAAAATTGAATTATTATTTGTGCAAAACTGAAAAATTTTGTGTTTATAAAGAAGCAAGATGGTAGAACATTGATGTGTAGAACTGAAGAAAAAAAAAACTATAAAAAAGAAAAAAATTGTGTTTGGTTTGAGTTTTTTGGATTAAGCTTTTTAAAAACTGAGTTTTTTTATTTTTTTGTTTTTCTGTTTTTAGTGAATA
This sequence comes from Camellia sinensis, assembly GCF_004153795.1. Lineage (NCBI taxonomy): Eukaryota > Viridiplantae > Streptophyta > Magnoliopsida > Ericales > Theaceae > Camellia > Camellia sinensis. The sequence goes on along the minus strand of NW_021024505.1, from coordinate 977,821 downwards.
TTTTTAAAATCTTAAACATTTATTTTACTTTTTTAGATGCACCTTATATAGATGTATCCAAAAAGTAAAAAATTTGTGAAAAAATATTTTAAAAAATTAATAAATACATAAAAATATAAAAAAATGTACTGAATTCTCGTATTTTTTTTGTATTTGTGATATTTTGTGAATTTTTAAAAGATTTTTTTCAATTTTTTTTTACTTTTTAGGTATAGTTATGTTAAGTATGTCTAAAAATTTAAAAAATTGCTTAAAATATTAAAAAAATCAGTAAAAGCAAAAAAACACGGAAAATAAGAAAGTAGAATTTTCTGAAAAGTTTTTTTGAAAAATGATAACCAAGCATAATGTTCTTAGTTTTAAAATTGAAAAACACTGTTCATGTTATCTATTTTATATGTTCTCGATTTTATTAGATAGTTAAATCAAACAAATAAATAAAAGGTCAAAAACATTTAATCTCATACCCTCTTTTTTCTTTTTATCAATTAGTGAAACAATTATCTGAACTATTACTATGTAAAGTTGATAATGTTCTTAGTTTTAAAAATTGAAAAAAAACTGATAATATTCTTAGTTTTACTAAATAAAACTTGTTCAAACAATTTTAATTAGGATATGATCTACCATAACATTTGTAAATAGGACTTTTAACTAATTAACTCTAAATTAAACTAATCTAAATATACTTAACACATAATATTTGTGAAGAAATTTAAAAGGAATTCAATAAATACAAAAATAAAAATATATTGAATTTTTATAATTTTTTGTATTTAGTGATTTTTTTTTTAAAAAAAATTTAGTAAATTTTATACTTTTAAATTTATGTTTTACACTTTATCGTTGTCGTAAAATTTTAATTAAGTTTTTGTGACAACTTGATAATAAAGCCCAAACATAAAGAATTACATCAAACTCCAAAAAAAAGGTTGGGAGGTCTGGTCTAGACAACCAACTCTCAATACAATTTAAATTGGGCCTAAGCAACTTTTCCATCCAACTAATTCACATTAAGCCTATGCAGCTTCTTCTTCCCTTCTATGGGGGTCAAAATCTATCTTAAGGTCCCGAATCAGACCAATGGAATTCTGTCTGCTATATTTATAATAATAAATAAAAAGTGCTTTTGAATTGATGTCATCGTTTTATTGACATTTTTTTTTTGTTTTTATTTATTTATTTATTTATTTTTTTGGTTGAGTAAGAACTCAATCTTAACTCAAGGAATGTTGCGTACTTGGTAAATACTGCTTGGAGGTTAAGACCCTAGATCTCAAGTTCAAAACTCCATGAGCCCACCTTTTGGGCGTAACGTAATTGCTTAAGAAATTAAGTCTCAAGTTGTTGTTACCAACACTTGGTGTGGGATTAATATTCTCATGCTGTGTGAGTCTTGAATTAAGCGGAATTTGTCTTGGAAAATCGGAGTAAGTTTTCAGATTATAGTCTCTTATTTAGAACGGATAACAAAACACATTGATGATCTCTGCAAGGGACGTTGTCTTGGAACGACAAAAAAAAAAAAAAAAAAAAAAAAAAAAAAAAAAAAAAAAAAATTTAAAAAGTACGAAAATCTGTTCGATTTGTCTTTTTTCAGAAATGGTTTTGGAAAATTGTTTTGGGGAGGGAGTTTTAAAAAAAGTAATTGATTTGATGTCTATGAGAGATAGTGATTTTGGAAAGTAGGTAACCAAACAAAATTTTGAAATTTTTTTTAGAAAAATTTGTTTGATTTGATTACTCTTGAAAATTTGTTTGTAGAGAATTTTTCCTAAAAATTTTTCTGAAAAACAAACCAAACAAGGTTAATCTTTGAATAAAGTGTATTTTGTAGTATTATTAATTAATATAGATATTTCAACCTAGTATTTTTTATTACAAAAATAAGATATTACAGACCGGGCATGCTATTGCTTCATTTGTTTATGTGGAAAATATTTTGTACGGAAAATTTTTTTTAGAAAAACATTTTTCTATGTTTGGTAGTGGTGGTGGTGGAGTGATAGTGGGGGCAGAGGTTCTGGCATGGTGGTGGGGCGGCGATGAAGGTGATAGCAATGTTCGTGGTGATGGTGGTATTGGTAAAATTTTAGTCCGAAAAATATTTTTTGCTTTCTAAAAATAAAAAATATTTTATGTTCACATAGACTTATTTTTTATTGACCATAAAAAATGTTTTTCGTTGATTTTCATTTTTCATTCTACCAAATGCTAAAAAATACGAAAAATATTTTTCATAAAATATTTTTTGCCTAAACAAACGGAGCATATATGTAATGATTCTACCATTAACGATAATAGAAAATAAAATGAAAAATCAATCATGACCACTACCTACATTTTACAAAATTGTGCACCACAAATAGGCTTTAATAAAGAGACCCGCGAACCCATAGAAAGATATTACATGCCGTTGTGGAAAAAAAATGATTTGTTGAGATGAAAAAAAAAATGTAAATAAAAATGAAGTAGGAGAACCCAAATTCCAAATTAACAAATTCAAACTTAAAAATGATCTTTTTGATTCTCGAAGAGCGAGGGGCAAAGGGATTTGATCGATTGAAACATGGAAGAATTGAAAGAAATGCAGAGAATCGACACAATGAGCATGAAGTCCACTGTCTATGTCTATCTTGTACACTTCTTTCTATGCCTATAACATAATTGTTAAATTTTCACCTCTTATATCAAAATGTTATTCAAAATCTGAAGCTCACACTCTCATTTACTAGATGAATTACATTTCTTATTGAGTTAGTCTGTATATACAAAATTACTTACATATATAAAATTAAAATTCAAAAAAAGTCCCAACACCATGTTGCATTCTTGCAGAGAAATTTCACAAGAATACTGCAAAAGGGCCAGGGATGTGGCAAGTGAATTACTCAAAGGGATATCTATGAGCTTGGGATTGGAAGAAAACTACATAGATAAAGCAATGGAGGTTGAATTTGGGTCACAACTTCTTGTTGTCAATTTTTACCCACCATGCCCACAACCAGAGTTGGCCATTGGCATGCCTCCTCATTCGGACCACGGCTTATTGACCCTCCTCATACAGAACCAGCTTGGTGGACTTCAAGTCCTACACAATGGCAAGTGGGTCCCTATTAATCCTCTTCCTAATTCCATTCTTGTGAATACTGGAGATCACATGGAGGTAAATATATTATTACATTCCTTTGTCATGCTATTATGGTAGTAAGGTTTAAATTGGTGTTTGGTTACGAAGAAGTATTGTAGTGTTTGGTTACCTGCCATTATGGTGGTGGTTCTAGTAAATTATCAAATTAAAATTGGTTATATTTTGTTGTGATTTCTGATTACTTTCCAAAAGAACGTTAGTTACACCTCATTGTGGTGAATTAAGTAAGATGATCAATTATGCCTCAAAATAGCATTAATTACAACCAAATGTAGCTATGACAAATGGTTCAGGTTCAACTTTTAAATCCAACGACTGAATAGTGAGAATGCAGATGGTATGTAATTTTTTGGGAGTTGTCTAGTCTAGGGCGTCAGCACATGTAAGTCACAGTATTCAATTGAATATTAACTTCTGCTTTTTCTTCTATATACATGTAGATGATATATATGTAAATCAACTCACTCAAATGGTTCAGGTTCAACTTTTAAATCCAACGACTGAAAAGTGAGAATGCTGATGATATGTAATTTTTGGAGAGTTGTCTAGTCCAGGGCGTCAGCACATGTAAGTCACAATATTCAATTGAATATTAACTTCTGCTTTTTCTTCTATATACATGTAGATGATATATATGTAAATCAACTCACTCCTTGTAATTTGACTACCCCAATTCATAGATTTTGATTACTCATCTTACACATCTTGAACACCCACTCACTTCAACTTTTGCAAATCCATTCTTATAACTCACAATATCTTTTAATTTTGATGATGAAATACTATAAAACAGACAAAAACATCCATGAAATGAAGTATATATGGTATAATTAATACAATTTTGAGGTATATGTCTACTTTGGGGCATATTCAAATATCACTTTTGGTGATAACCAAGGTTGATCCCACTTTGATTTGATCATAGGTTGGCACTATGACAAGTTGAAGTTATAACAAACACCACACTGAATATAACTTGTAGACGGTCATATTATTATGAGCACAAAAACAAAAAAGTCACATGAATAGACAAGATTGTACAAGATTTGTGTATAGAATTCATTTCTGAAAATGTGTTTTCCATGTAATACAAATGTGCTTCTGATTTAATTTGTTTCATGGAAAATTATTTGTCGCATTTGGTAATATCAATTGTTATGGTATATTGCAGATACTGACCAATGGCAAATACAAGAGTGTTGTACACCGAGCCATGGTGAACAACAAAGCAAACAGGATCTCCATAGCAACATCTCATGGACCTCCACTTGATAAAGTTGTAAGTCCTGCCCAAGAGTTAGTGGACACTGATTTCCATCCCATTGCATACCATGGAATTACATATAGGGGGTATTTGGAGCTTCAACAAAGCAATGAACTCAATGGTAAATCTTGCCTGGATCGGATCCGAGTTTGAAAGAGAAAACCCGGGTGGTGGTGGTGGTGGTTGGGGGTGGTGGTGATTGAACTCAATATTTGATCCTACTATAAAAATAGTAAGTGACCCGATCGAATTATATAAAACTCAGGTTTTACACTGTCAATAAGGTTGATTTTCTATGTTGCTTCATCTCTCTCGACATCAATAATCAAGCATAACAAAAAGAAAAAATCAACTCTAGCAAAGGCAAACGAAATATGGTGAGCTTGTGGCACACTTGAAAGGTCTGGAGTGTTATTTTTTTCTTCTTCAGTTTAAAACTTCAATGATCTATGGATATTGTATTTTGTTTTTATGATTGTTAATGGTCACATATATAATAACAATAAGATGTGTTTGATATTGTTGGCAATGATATTATCATTCAAAACACTACTAGAAAACAGGGCTTTTGAGTCGGCAGCGTGCCGTCGCAAATAGTGGATTTGCCGACGCAAAAACTTTTTGCGACGGCGTTTCGACGGCAACTCAAGGGACGAAAATGGTGGGGTCGCAAAAAGTTTTTGAGTCGGCAATCTGCCGACGCAAAAAGTTTTAATTTTTTGAGACGGTAGATTGCCGACGCAAAAAGTGGTTAAATGTTTTAAAAAATTTAACTCACAATTTTCTCAAGGCTCCCAAGGTTCGAACACACACCCATTTAGACAAGTTGACCCAGGAGGAGGTGTATAATTCTGAGTCATAATGGTGTTGTCGAGCTGGACATGGATTGATCCAACACAGGAATGGGTCCGTTACTTGACTGGACCAGCCGATAACTGTGATAGCTATAAACTGTGCAGTCCGAATGGTAACTGTAACGTTGGAAACTCACCAGCCTGTGGTTGTTTGAGTAAATTTGTGCCCAGAACCAAATGGAGATTGGTCTAATGGGTGTGTTCGGAGGACCTCATTGGATTGCCATAATGGAGATGGATTTTTTTTTGATCGGCAAAGAAAAACTTTATTGATGAAAGTATGCAAAAAGGATACAGGACATCAATAAAGTGGAGCTTGGAGCTAACTGAAGCTCCAAGCGCCAGTTGGTGAGAAACCAACAGCAACACAAAAAGAAACAGAAAAAGCCTACACAGAAGAGATAAGCACCAATCTGCAACTGGAGACAGATAAGAAACAGACTAAACAGGAGATAGATAAGCACCAATCTACATTATTGGTAAAACACCAAAAGAGGGAACCATCCTGTTCAGAAAGAGAATCACCATCTGGGCTTGAAGTTCCATTCCACACTACCATTGCTGAGAAACTATACCAATCCCCACACAGATTCAGAGCAAAAATGCAGCACTCAGATTGAGACCAATTCACTGTTCTGATAAATCTGGATAGCAACTTCACAGCAACAACCTATGCATAGCAACCAACAGCAGACCCAGCACCAACACAGCAAACTCAACCCAGATCTAAACCCAACCCTGAACTAGCATCACACTGACTCACAGAGCAGGCCACAGAGATACAGAACCCAAGCTGATGAACTTCCAACCTGCAGCCTAATGTGATGAACCAGCCATATCTCCATCCCCTCAGACCTCCTGATAACCCAAGAGTGGTCCCAGCAACTACCATACCTCTGTTCTGCCTGAGCCGATTGCTGAGAAGACTTCACACAAGCAACCTAATCTGGTATAGGTTTGAAACTAAGTCATGGACTAAATAATCAACCTTGAATGACTACTTCACCCACAGAGCAATCTGAAGTTTCATCCATTCACATAATCCTGCAAAATCTGGAGTTTCTCCCTTAAATATACACTCATTTCTTGTCTTCCAAACTGACCACAACACTAATGCTGGGACTGCCTGCCATGCTCTATCGGCCCAAGACTTTGCTATACCCCCTGACCACCAATGGAGTAGGCCCTCAACTGAACCAGGGATGACCAGATTCTGATCCCACCAGCTAGCCATGGCTGCCCAACACTTCCAAACCAGAGGACAAAACTACAACACATGCTCCAAAGACTCCTCCGCAGATTGACAAAATACACACTGGATCTGAGCATTGGGAGGTAGAACCCCTATCCTTTGGAGGAAGGAAGATGTCTTAATTCAACCTCTCCAAGCAAGCCAGCAGATAAACTGCATCTTTGGAGGAGCCAAACTTGCCCAGACCCCAGCTGGCACCTTCAAACCAGGGCCTTTGTTTACCACCCACCAACTCCATAGAGATGAAACAGAGAACTTCCCAGTCTTTGAAATAAGCCAAGAACAAGAGTCTTCAAATTCCTCTCTGAGCTCAGGGGATGATTCCAGAGTTGCATACAATCTCTGCAGCTCCTCTTCCTTCCATGCCAGCAACCTTCTTCTAAATTGAAGCTGCCACACCCCAAGGCTCCTCTTGGCACTAATTTGTTGCAAGGATTCTTCATTCTCAGTGGATAGACTAAATAATCTGGGGAACTCCTCATTCAGACCTCTTCCATTCATCCAAGTGTCTAACCAAAACTGGATTCTCCTCCCATTTCCCAATGCTAGCCTTAAATTCTGTTTATAAATCTCACCCAAAGACTGATTAAGTGAATAAAGCAGCACTATATCCTTCCATACGGTAGATGCCCCATCTATGTTATGCAAAGTTGGTAACCAACCCCCACCAAAATAACCATACCTTGAGCAAACAACTGATTTCCACAAAGCTTTATTCTCTGCACCGAATCTCCACCACCATTTTAACAACATACAATCATTCACCTCACCCAAATCTCTCACACCCAAACCCCCTTGATTTTTATTCTTAGTAACCTCCCCCCAATTAACCAAGTGAACATTCCTCCCAGCTTTAGATCCACCTCACAAGAAATTGGCTTGGATTTTCACTAGAGCCTTAACAATCCCTTTAGGCATCTTGAACAAAGATAGAAAGTACATAGGCAGGTTAGATAGGACTAATTTTATTAATGTCAAACGCCCGGCAAAAGACAGGAGTTTCCTCTTCCAAGAAGACAGCCTCTTACTCACCTTATCCAGAATTGGGTTTCAAGTACTCTTTCTCCTCGGGTTGGCCCTAAGAGGCAGTCCTAAAAAGTTAAAAGGTAATTTCTTCGATAGACAATTCAATCTTTGGGCTAAACCCTCGATTTCATCATCTTGGAAGCCCACTCCACATACAGCACTCTTGTGGTAATTTATTTTTAAACCCGACATCACTTCAAAACACCTCAACACCCTTTTGATATTTATCACCTCCTCCTGACCTCCTTCACAAAACACTATGGTGTCATCTGCGAACTGGAGATGAGAGATGCGCAAATCATTACTACCAACTGAGGCTCCTCTGAACAAACCCTTCTCCACTGCCCTTGCTAATAATAGGTTAAGAGCTTCCGCTGCGATTATGAACAGAAAAGGAGAGAGGGGGTCACCCTGCCTTAGCCCCTTCTGTGGCTGGAATTCCTCTGTAGGTGAGCCATTAACCAACACGGAAACCCTGACTGAAGAAATGCAATTTCTCATCCAAACTAACCACTTCTCACCGAAACCCAAATTATTCATCATCGGCCACAGAAATTCCCAATTAAGTGAGTCATAAGCTTTTTCGAAATCCAATTTTAGAATTATACCTCGCTTTTTTGATTTCTTCCATGCATCTACAACTTCATTTGCTATGAGCACACCATCCAGAATTTGCCTACCGCTCACAAAAGCAGACTGAACCTCATTGATCACAGAAGGTAATACTTTCCTAAGCCTCCTTGAGAGCAGTTTAGCTAAAATTTTATAGACAGAGTTCGCCAAGCTGATAGGTCTATAATCCCCCAAGCCTATGGGGTTATCCTTCTCGGGTATAAGAACTATGAAAGAGCTGATAACCCCTCTAGATAGCTTACCATATTGATGAAATTCATTCACCATACTTAAGATCTCCCCTTTCAATATAGGCCAACACCTCTGGATACAATTAAGGTTGAAGCCATCTGGGCCTGGTGCTTTGTTCCCATCATAATCCTGCACTGCTTCCCACACCTCCTCTTCAAAGAAACCGGCTTCCAGAGTAACAGCATCCACTGAATTAATAACAGCAAAAGGGCCCTTAATTATTGGCCTTATTTTCCAATTCTCCGAGAATAGCTGACTGAAGTACCTTACTACTTCAAGCTTCACCTGACCCGGTGTCACGACCCCATTCCGCCCCTAGTAGAATGGTGCCATGATGGCCAGTAATCCGAGATTTACTGAAGGCCAACTTTCTAAATTCACACACAATCAGAGTATTACATATGGGGCTAACATGTGCGGAAACAATATATACAAATTTAATTAGTCCATAAGAGCTGTGCATAAGTTAAATGGAATGGCATACATTCGTTCATAGCTTTAATACAACAAAATGAAGTACAATAAATACATCTTGACCAAAAGGCTTCTCAGCTATCAAACACAAGATACAATAAAATACAACTAAGAAGCATAATCTTCAAGATGCGGCAAAAGTGCATAATCCAAAACAAGTAGCAAGTACATCTAGGCGTCACCGCCGTCCTGCTCGTCACCTACATATATGTAGAGAGGGGTGAGCTTGGATACTCAGTGAATGGTATAAATAATAAAGGGGTTTGCATGAATGATATCCGAAATCTATATCAAATCAAGGCACATCACATCTTGTACAAAATCCAAGGGCAAATCAAGTTTATCTAACAATCTTTCAGGTCTCAATAATTTAAGTCTTTCAAGTTCCAAGAGGTGACATTAACAAAGGTTGTGCTACAAATGCTTATAGTCCCTTAGCACGTACGGACTTTTCAAGAAAATGCTTAAAGTCCCTTAGCACGTACGGACTTGTCAAGAATGTTATCAAAATCAAAGCTAAAACTTGATACACAAAATAGAGATAGTCATTCATGCTTAACAAATACTTTTTCAAAGCAAGCAAGGCAAAGCTTTATCAAATGTCATAACATAGCTTTATTAAAAATACCACTCACATAGCTCTTCAAACGTCGGGGTCAAGCCAAGTCCAAGTCCTACAAACACATGGCAAAGTTTGTGGTGTTTTCTAAGATTGATTTGAGATCTGGGTATCATCAGCTGAAGGTTAAAGCAGAGGATGTTGAGAAAACCGCATTCAGAACGAGGTATGGTCATTTTGAGTTTCTAGTTATGCCATTTGGAGTGACTAATGCCCCGGCAGCATTTAAGACTGATTCAGGAAATGGCAGAAGCTTTGAGACAGCAACAGGAGTGGCAACAACAGCGGCAGCAACCACACCCGCCACCTCCACCTCCGGCACCACCCGTGCCAGATCCAATGCCTAGAAGTGCTTGTACTGGCTGGATTACTTACGGACTCGGATGCTCTAGATTCTGCCATTTTTTAGAAACTTCAATTCAAAAAACTGACCGTACAGATGTGTCCGGAATACTCCAAATAGTTGGGAAGCACTATTGGATCGTCAAAAACGGACTCCGAATGGCTCCGATCTGGCAAAAACACTTTGGACGGGTCAGATCTGCAGAATCTGGTGCGCTGAGATGCACCGGATAATTTCTCCGGTCAACGGCTGGTCAACGGCTCGGTCAACGGCGCAGGCGGCGCGGTCAACGGAGGATCGGCGGCGCGGTCAACGGCTTGACGGCTGGTCAACGCGGCTGGTCAGCGGCTCAGGCTGACTGGGCTGACACGTGGCTGACACGTGGCCTGACTGTCGGACGCGTGGCGATGACGTGGCGGATGGCTCGACTTCTTCCTGGAGACGCGCGTGTGGCGCGTGGGTGAGATTGGGGATCACGCGCCGGTGCCCGAACGGCGCGTGTGGGAGCGTGACGCGACTGGGAGTCACGCTCAAACTTCTCGGGGCGCGTGAGAGCGCGTTGAAGCTCCTCTGGGCTCTGTGTTTGCTGTTTTGGACTCCTCTCGGGGAGTTCTTCCTCCTGGTATGGTCAAAAGTGGATTTTGAGTACTTCGAAATCTGGGCACTTACGGGAAAAATTCGATTTTTCGCAACCCGAGCTCTGATACCAATTGTTGTGAATCGGGGGCACACCAGGGAACTCAAACAAGCAATAACACACAAGTTTTAACGTGGTTCGGCAAGTCGCCTACGTCCACGGGCAGCGGATTAACTATATTGAACAAAATGGTAAGAATTACACACTCTCTGTAATTCTCTCTCTCTTTGCTCTCAACTCACACCTCTCAGCTCCAATTCTGATGATCTATATCCTCTCCCTCCCGTCTTATTTATACACAAAGGAGTAGGTGGGAGAGCCTTCATTCTTGACTTTTGACATGGTTGGTGGCCACCAAGCTTGACTTGGTTGGTTGTCTTCCATTGTTGACATGAGGATCACCCCTTTCACATGGGGTGACCTCCAGAATCTGTAGGCGCGTGTGAAGGCTTCTTGGCTCTGTTTTTGCTGTTCTGGACTCCTCTCGGGGAGTTCTTCCTCCTGGTATGGTCAAAAGTGGATTTTGAGCACTTCGAAATCTGGACACTTTCGGGAAAAATTCGATTTTTCGCAACCCGAGCTCTGATACCAATTGTTGAGGATCGGGGGCACACCAGGGAACTCAAACAAGCAATAACACACAAGTTTTAACGTGGTTCGGCAAGTCGCCTACGTCCACGGGCAGCGGATTCACTATATTGAACAAAATGGTGAATTACAACACTCTCTGTAATTCTCTCTCTCTTTGCTCTCAACTCACACCTCTCAGCTCCAAATCTAATGCTCTATATCCTCTCCCTCCCGTCTCTATTTATACACAAAGGAGTAGGTGGGAGAGCCTTCATTCTTGACTTTTGACATGGTTGGTGGCCACCAAGCTTGACTTGGTTGGTTGCCTTCCATTGTTGACATGAGGATCCCCCCTTTCACATGGGGTGACCTCCAGAATCTGTAGCCAATATTCAACAGCAGAAGAGCTAAGATTGCAATGTGATCATGAGTACGTATGACCTTGCCACTTTCTTGGTGACTATAATATACCTGCTTTTAGTACTGAAATTGCCACAATTCTGTACTAGTCCGACAAACTTTAGTTTGTCCTGTGACATATAAATCATAAGGACTTAGATATGTTATCCTTCACCCAGATGATCACATTCTTCAACACTGACATTTTGAAGGTGATAAAAAAACAGTTGTAGTTCCTGTCAAGCATCATGATTTCAGTATCAACTGCAAATTCTTTTCTGCATTGGTTTTGATCCCGTTTCATGTTTGAATTCTCTCAAGTTGATTATCTCAATTTGAGAGAGCGTTTGGGCTTGGTGTGCTCATTTTGGGGTCAACCTTAGTGATCTAAACAGTTCACTTTTTAACTTATTGAGTAGAATATTCATGCAAAAAATTAATTAACATGATCAAATATCAATAGCTATATGTTTAAATCACATTTGTATTACTAATGGAGTTTTGTGTAGATTTAAAAAAAAAAAAAAAAACCTCCTGAATTTTAATTTTTTCCAGATACTATACTGGTAGCAAAGCTACAAAGTTACACTATCAGAGCCTTAGAGGCTTATCTATTTCCCAAGGAGAGCAACATTGTTTACATTGCACTAGTTTCCTAGAAAGAAAGAAAAATATGATATTTTAAGAAAAATGACATTTTTTCGCATCTGCATGTATTATGGGTTACACATATCTGCAATTAAGCTAAAAACATGAGCACTTGCATTTATACACTGCTATGTTTTTTCTTTCTTGATCTTTATGACCATTTGTTTTATAATAGTATACATTTATTCAATAAGGTACTCCCAAAAAAAAAAAAATAATAAAAATAATAATAATTTTGAAATTGCTTCAGGTTCTTATTTGTGCTTTCTTTTAATTGTTTGTCATTTCTCATCTAATTATTTGAAGTTCTAGCTATATAATTTTTTTTTTCTCTTCTCCTAGGTGCTTGAGTTTTGATTGGACTTGAAGATATTTGTCGACTCAACAACTACGTGACGCTGCAAATTATTAAATGCAACTTTTCTCATTTAAATGTATTTTATTTTAAGAAGACTATGCATGATTTGCAATGGCTATCCTATCTTATAAACTCTAAGAATAAGCTTAACATATAGTTATCCAGTTTAAATTGCAATGTGATACAAACAAGTTGTAGTATTATAATCAATTTGGTTTAAGCTTATTTTGAGAAGTCATAATTTTAATTGAAAAGCCAAAAAATTATTATAAAAAAGTCAACTGTATAAACAAAAGGTGTAGCATTTGTGGCTCAACATTGGAATAGTATCAAGAATCTAAGCGAACAACGGATGCTCGATTTGCTAATCTACGTGAAAGACTAAGGGTCTAATTTCAAAATACAAGAAGATCAAAAATGGAATCAATTACTAGAAGAGAAGGACACTGCAGTAAGAACCTTGACAACAAAGAATTCAGAGCTTCAAGAAAGAGAGAGCACAAGCCAACTGAGACTAAGGATGTTGGAGGTTGAAAAAGAAGATAATGAAAATACAATGCAACAGTTGAGTGATTCAATTTCAAAGCTTGAAACTGAAAATACTAGTTTGCATGAACAAATTGAAGATTTATCTATCCAACTAGCAACACAACCATACCAAACACCAAAATAAGTTCACCTCCAAGGTCAATGAAAATCTTGAACCGCAAAAGGTTATGTTATTGTGTCAACATAACTCAGCGAAATTTCTATTTACTGAATTTCACAAAAGTGCAACAAGAGCTAGTAGTAGACCAACAACAAGTGAAATAAGTGCAAGAGACAAACCAACAACAAGAACCACACAAGAAGGACAAAGACAATAGTAATTTTCTTTGGAATTTGAAATTTCTCTGATCACATTAGTCTCCAATTATTTTCTATGGCTTCTTTATTTTTCTCTGTTTCTTTGCTTCCATGTGTGTGTAATTTTCTCTAGATTTTGTAAATTCTCTGACCACATTGATTTTTGTGGCTTGTTTGATTTTCACTATATACAGTTGGAATGCAAGTGCAACAACAGCCAATAGGCTAAAAAGAAAGAATAGTAGACAAACAACAAGCAAAAGCAAAGACAAGAGTCTATGGTAACTGAAAATATTGACTTAAATAAATTTACATATTGAATTCTAATTTAGTTACTTTAGAAAAATTTATGTTTTATTGAAATTTCACTGTCGTACTATAGTGAAAAAAGATCCTACATCCATGATAAAGAATTTGAAGGCAAAGGAAAGGAAAGCAAAGCAAAACCCTGACTTCGAATATCCCAGAGTTGCAAAGATGACTAGAGCTTCAAAGGAAGATGCAAAACCAATAAACCAAACTGCCAAAGATAAAGACATTTTTGATGTCGATGACTATGTCTAGCCTCAACCAACAAATCCCATAAAATTTTGGGTAGCGTTTGGTAGAGTTTTAGAATTATGATTTGAAAATAGAGTTGTATTTTGAGTTTGTGAGTTTTGGAATTATGATTTGATTGTGGAAATTTATTTGGTTGAGTTTTGAATTGAGTTTGAAATTTTTGATGTGATATATAATATTTGATTCAAAAACTTACAACTCATAACCAAACACATAACCCAAAATTTTATTCAAAGCTCATAAAACAATTTTAAAAAATTTTGAAAATATTTTTTATTTAAAATATAAAAATAACAGGTGCAAAAAAAAAAAAAAAACACGAACACTGTTCCGGTCAATCGGCTAGATGTCCGGGGGGACGTTTGGGAGGATGACAGGTAGACGTGTTTTAAAAAGTGGGTGTGAAATCAACTTTTGAAATTCTAACCAAGGGGTGGAATTGCGTTTGGAAGTCTCCACCAAGCACAACCTTGGATTTTCTCATCAAGTCTACCGGTTACAAAACTACTCAAAGAACATGTCAAAGATATCTTGCAGCACATATCGAATGTGTTTAGACTAGAGTAAGTACAACAATTAAAGTATAAGATAACAAACATTAGTTTACTAACTTATATTGCATTAAAAACTGTTAAATCCCTTCTTTGTCATCTTGTAAGGCTTTTATTTGGACAAGCGAGTTGTGTTAGGATATGACCCTTCCTAACCAAGATCGATACTTCACTCGTAGAATCTTTTGGCATGTCACTTGTAGAATATTTCAGATACCCCCTTCATTTTACAATACGTGACCCCCCTTTTAATATTGGAATTTTCAAGTCGATACTTCACCATCCATGGCACCTGTTTGTCGTTAATTGAACAATAACCATTCCCATAATAGACTAACTCGCATTGACAATCTACTGGGAAAATAAACCATGCCGGCAAACTGTCATTACCGTCTAACCTCCGATCATAAACATTTACTCTGACCAACCCACTAGCATTGGGTGCGCAAAGGGGGGAATGGTGAGACACGAAATAACAAACAAGAAAAAAATTAACGAATCAAACAAATCACATACACACGAACACAAGGATTTACGTGGTTCACCCTAGAATAGGGTTATGTCCACGGCTATTGTGGTTTTCACTATGATCAGAAAATACAACTCTCTCTAAACCTAAAAGAGGCGCCCCTCATCTATTTGTAAGTATAGAATTAGGGTTGCACGGAAGCACATGGGAATTATGAAAGTACCCCCTGGACCCCCCCTCCCCCTTGGGGGGAGGCCTCCCCAAACCCCCTATTGGACCCAGTGTTTGAGTGAACAGTAAGGTTGAGTGAACAGTACTTATCCGGGTCCACCGACACAACAAGTTGAATCTCATTTCTTTTGAAGATACTAAAAACCTAATAAAGGAAAAGGAAATTGCCAACCATGTAAGTCCATTAAATTTCTTTGTCATGCTACATAAGCCTTTATAAAACAATGTTACAATTATAAATGATATTTTTAGGTCATTGATGGTTACAGAAAGATACTCTTTGCTGACCAAAAGAGAAAAGGACAGTAAACAACTTCATTTTTTTTTTCACATGCATGTGCTTGGTATGTTACTTAGTACTCTCTTATTTGATTTTCACTAGAATTTACTTACTGTTTGTAACGGCTTGGGTCAAGACCCAACCCTTGTTCCTTTTTGTATAAAGATAGTTGTATTAAAAAGGTTTTCTGTCGAAAATTGGACTTACCTCGAAAATTTTCTACATATAGAAATTGGATTTTTCAAAACCTATGATTTTCAAAATAATTTTTGGCGGTAATTGTTCCTTATATATTAAATAGCCTAATTTGATTTTGTGAGATTTTTTTAATTTGATTTGATTTTACGTCAACGTCAAACTTACAAATTTCAGTAAAAAAAATATTTCTGTACTAAAATTGGGGGAACCATTTTTTGATTTAATTGGATTTTTATTTTTTTTTTTATTTCTTTAAATCCAAATGGGGGTATTTCCTTATTTACATTGTAAGCTTAAGTAAATGAAATATAAATGTAAGAGACTAAATGAAAACATTTACTTAAATGATTACAAGTGGAAATAAGGATAATGTGTAGGGAGTGCCATAGGAAATGAGATTGTGAGGCTATGTCTGTCTAACAAATCTCAATTCACTCGAGCACAGCAATGAGTGCTCGAGTGATCTGCTCCTTACGCTTGAAATTTTTGGGACCCTTCATTCTTTGCTTGAGTGCAAGAGTGAGTGCTCAAGCGGTCTGTTTGGAATCAGCCACTTAAATTCGATCTTTTGCTTCATTTTTTCTCACTTTTTCTTTCTCTTTTCTTTCCCTCTCTTCTTGTCCGAAAAACCCTACACCTAAACCCTTAATTTCACCCATTTTCTTCAAGAGATCATCCAAGATCTTGTCCTAAAGACGAAGAGGAAGTGAAGATCAACGTTTCTTTTTTTGGGTGAATAAGTAATAAAATAAAACAGGAAAATTTACACGAATACAAGGGGCATACCCCAGTCCCTACCACAAACTACAACAGCAACACCCAAACTGAAAAAAAACAAAACCTACCAAAAACAAAACCCCAGGCCCTACCACGAATACAAGATCAACGTTTCTATCGATTGAATGGCATCATCTTCGAAGTTCTCCTTGGGTTTTCATCTTCGAAGTTCTCCTTGGGTTTTCATCTTCTTGTCTCTATATTCGAGGTAGGGTTACTTTTTTAGTATATCTATGATTCGAGATGTATATGTGGTAATTTCTTAGTTATACTTATGTATGAGATGGATGTGTTAGATTAGGATGTTGATGCACAAAAAGGGATTTTCATCCAAGATTTGGAAAAGTTTTGAATAACTATTGATGGTAAAGGTTGTTGATGATGAATAATTGTTTTTAAAATGCCAATGAGGCAAAAGCCCCAATTTTTGTTTAACCCTAGTTTTGATTTTGCTTTAGAGGATGAGTTTTGTTCAATTGATTCTTAAATCTTGAAATTGGGTGATTGTGGTAATGGTGTTGAGACATGAGGTTTTGTGAACCTTCTTGAATAAATATATTGAAATAGATGAATGTGGAAATTATGGAATTGAGAAGTTGGAGTAATCTCTTGTTGTTGGTGTGTTAAATCTTATTTATGAATTGAACAAACCTTACGTAAATTGAATTTGAAAACTCATGCATTAGGTGCATTATAATTTTTCTCATGTGATTTTACAGTCTTGTGGATATTTGGAAAATGTCAAAGGGGATAAATAGCATATGAGTCTTGGCAGTTGAGTCGTGTTTTGGGAAACGAGTTGTGTGCTGTATTTGATACTCGTGCAGGGAGTCCAGGTGTCCAATTACCCTGTCTTGAGCTTATCGCTAGACAAATGTGAGAAAATGTTTTTAGGTGTCCACAAGCCGCCATTTTTAGAGTTGGCAAATGTGAAAAAACTTGGTTTTGGATGTCCACAAGCCCATCGTTTCAAAAGTCGACAAATGTGGAAGGGAAAGGTTTTGGGTGCCTATCGCCCGTCATTTTTAGAGTCGGCAAATATAGAAATATTTTCTGTATATAAATCTATATATGTATATATGGTTTTGCGGCTCTTGCTTGAGAATCATAGCATATTTACCACCCCATGGTTGTAGATGAGACTTTGAATGGAAATCATGCATTGAACATTTTTGGTTTTTAAAAGAGAAAATATGGATTTTATCTTAAGATGTACATAGCATGATCATATGCATTTTAATCATTTATATACCCTGTTAATAGTATTCTTACTGGGCATTAGCTCATCCCTATCATAACAAACATTTCAGGTTGTGACGATGTGCCTCCACTCTGCTAGGAATTGTTGGAGATCTTGATGGAGCACGGAAGCTCACTTTGGATGTTTTATGTGATTACAGCCACCCGGCTTATGTGTTTGGAATAGAATTCCATTTATGTATGTAATCAAGGCCCTAGCCTTAAAAGGTGTAAGCCCTATTTGGGCATTTCGTTGTATTTCTTTTATTTCTTGACCTATAATGTCTTATTGCTTTGAACACTAAGGTTGTAAAGTGAAATGTAACTTCTATGAGAAATCTAATGAGAAGAAATAAACATTGGACTTGTAAAATGGCTATACTTCAATTCATTTTCTTCAACTCTTTCTTGACATTTTGAAATTAGAGATTAATAAAAGATCAATAATTATAAAATGGGTTAAAATATCGGGGCATGACATACTTTCTTCTTTTGAGCTACTTCTTGAAGCCAGTTGTGTCCTAGTGTGTGAAAATTCTGTGACTTGTCTAGTTGTGTGCATATGTCTTAAAATTTCTCTGTTATTTCAAATTTCTTTTTGTCCAATTAATTTATTTTTCTTCTTTATTTTTAGAGAAAATTTTGTAGCGATCCTAATTTTGACCTGTCTCTTGTGGTTTTCCAGGCTCAGGTTGGTACGGTTTTGAACGGTGTTACGTATCTTAGTTTCCCTATATTTCCCTTATTTTGGTTATTGGGTTGTAGCGGTGTGTTTGGAACAGGTAATGTCTCATGTTTGTATCGGGTTATCACCTATGTGTTCAATTCACAATTCCAAAAGGGTGAGTTTCAATTCGCTTAAAATTTCGCCTTATTCCCCTTTTCATTTCTCTCACTTTCTCTTTTAGTGCTCAGGAAGAAAGTTTCTCCCTAACACTCTCCGTCCTTCTTTGTGGCGCTCTCTTTTGTTCTAGAAACTAATTAGTTTGGGCAACTAATAGTTTCCTTAGCTTAAGTGGCCAATTTTAACTCAAACTAATCTTGCTCTACTTCCAAGTGAGTAATTGTAGCTTAACGATATTAGTTTCACTTGAGAAACCCATTTAAGGCTTCCTAAATCACCTAAGTGTTCAATTCTCATTTACAAAAGGCTGAATCTCAATTTGCTTTCATTTTTATCGTATTTCCCTTTCTTTTCTCCAATTTTCTCTTCAGTGCTCAGGAAGAAAGTTTCACACTAACTCTCTCTGTCCTTCTCCACGGCGCTCTCTTTTGTTCTAGAAACCAATTAGTTTGGGCAACTAATAGGTTCATTAGCTTAAGCGGCCAATTTTTACTCAAACTAATCTTGCTCTAATTCCAAGTGAGTAATTGTAGCTTAACAATATTAGTTTCACTTAAGAAACTCTTTTAAGGTTTCCTAAATCACCTAAGTATTCAATTCTTAAGAAACTCTTTTATGACTTATCCACCCAAAAAAAAAAAAAAAGTGTTCAATTCTCATTTACAAAAGGATGAATTTCAATTTGCTTTCATTTTTATCGTATTTCCCTTTCTTTTCTCCAATTTTCTCTTCTACCACTCAAGAAGAAAGCTTTTCTCTAACTCTATCCGTCCTTCTCCATCCTTCCCTCTTCTGCTCCACTAACTAATTAGCTTAGGCAATTATTAGTTTTTTTTTGGGTAAGTAAACAATTATTAGTTTAATCAGCCTAAGTGTCCAAGTTCGACTCAAACTAATCTTGCTTATCTTTCAACGAGGAGATTTTTCTGAGTAATTTTAGCATAAAGATATTACTTTGACTTAAGGAACTCATTTCATGTTTTCTAAATTACCTATGTGTACAATTCTCAAGTCTAAAAGGATGAATTTCAATTTGCTTAAAATTTCATCCTATTCCCCTTTTCGTTTCTCTCACTTTCTCTTTTAGCGCTCAGGAAGAAAGGTTCTCCCTAACTCACTCCGCCCTTCTCCATGGCGCTCTCTTTTGTTCTAGAAACTAATTACTTTGGGCAACTAACAGTTTCATTAGCTTAAGTGGCCAGTTTTAACTCAAACTAATCTTGCTCTACTTCCAAGTGAGTAATTGTAGCTTAACGATATTAGTTTCACTTAAGAAACTCAATTAAGGCTTCCTAAATCACCTAAGTGTTCAATTCTCATTTACAAAAGGATGAATTTCAATTCGCTTTCATTTTTTTTCCCCCTCCAACCCATTCTGCCCGTCTCCAACGTTCTCTCTTTCCAAATCACATACATCGTTCTCTCTTGCCAAATCACCTATGTGTTCAATGCTCAATTCCAAAAGGATGAATTCCAATTCGCTTAAAATTTCGCTCTATTCCCCATTTCTTTTCTCTTACTTTCTGTTTTAGCGCTCAGGAAGAAAGTTTCTCCCTAACTCTCCCCGCCCTTCTTTGTGGCGCTCTCTTTTGTTCTAGAAACTAGTTAGTCTGGGCAACTAATAGTTTCGTTAGCTTAAGTGGCCAATTTTAACACAAACTAATCTTGCTCTACTTCCAAGTGAGTAATTGTGGCTTAACAATATTGGTTTAACTTATGTTAAGGTTTCCTAAAAGTTATTCATCTCTCTTCTGATCCACTAACTAATTAGCTTAGGCAATTATTAGCTTAATCAGCTTAAGTGGCCAAATTCAACTCAAACTAAACTTGGTTAGTTTTCATGGAGCAGATTTTGCCGTGTAATTGTGGCATAACGATATTACTTTAACTTAGGGAACTCATTTCATGTTTTCTAAATCACCTATGCATACAATTCTCAAGTCAAGTTTCTCCCTAACTCTCTCCGCCCTTCTCCATGGCGCTCTCTTTTTTTGTTCTAGAAACTAATTACTTTGGGCAACTAACCGCTTCATTAGCTTAAGTGGCCAATTTTAAATCAAACTAATCTTGCTCTACTTCCAAGTGAGTAATTGTAGCTTAACGATATTAGTTTCACTTAAGAAACTCAATTAAGGCTTCCTAAATCACCTAAGTGTTCAATTCTCATTTACAAAGGGATTCAATTCGCTTTCATTTTTTTTCCCCCTCCAACCCACTCTGCCCTTCTCCATCGTTCTCTCTTTCCAAATCACATACATCGTTTACAATCACATACATCGAACACTAAGGTGATTTAGGAAACCTTAAATGAGTTCCTTAAGTGGAACTAATATCGTTAAGTTACAATTACTCAGTTGGAAGGAGGGCAAGATTAGTTTGAGTTAAAATTGGCCACTTAAGCTAAAGGAAAGTATTAGTTGCCCAAACTAATTAGTTTCTAAAATGAAAGAGAGCGACATGGAGAAGGGCGGAGAGAGTTAGGGAGAAACTTTCTTCCTGAGCGCTAAAAGAGAAAGTGAGAGAAAAGAAAAGGGAAATAGGGCGAAATTTTAGGCGAATTGAAATTCAACCTCTTGGACTGGAGAATTGTACGCATAGGTGATTTAGAAAACATGAAATGAGTTCCCCAAGTTAACCAAATGAGATTTTACACAGCAAAATCTCCTCCTTGAAAGGTAACCAAATTATTAGTTTAAGCTGATTAATTAGTGGATCGGAAGGGAGATGGACGGAGAAGGACAGATAGAGGCGATCAAAGCTTTTGGACTTGCCTGATAGCGTTGAGATTACTAAAAATCGGGGTATCGCTCACGGAGTGACTGCGGATGTGGTGGATCAATCTTCGCCACTGGTTGCAAAGGAAAAAGGGGATCTTGTTATGGAGGACCAAGATCTGGGTGTTGATGCATCTGGTCCACATGGCAGCCCTAGAGGTAGTCAAAATGATCGTGGTTCTGAGGATTCGGGCTTCAATCCTGAAGGATCTGAGGGTAACACTCGTGGTGGTTTTCAACACCGTGGTCGAGGTGCAAATACCAACACTAGGGGTGGTCGTGGAGGACGAGGGCAGAATAGACCCCCTGAGGGTAGAACGTGGGCTAACGTGGCGTCGTCTTCAGTCCGATCAGAGGTAAAACTCAAATACTATCCCCCCAAAATGGATCAAGATAAAATTGTGGTTGAGATGCCTCCCCCCTCCCCCACGGTGAAATGGGATGCTTGCTTGGTAGGATACTTTATTGACAAAAATCTGCCATACACCCTTATTAAAAATAATGCTAATAATATGTGGAAGCATAAGGGGTTGGTAGAAATTCTGAAGAATGATGACTGTTGTATTGATGTACTGGAGGGGGGACCTTGGTATGTAAGTGGTTTTCTACTTATCCTGAAACAGTGGCATCGTATGATGAAACTGTCGAAGGAAGACAAGAAAACCATCTATCTGGGTGAAAATTTTTAACATTCCTTTGGAATATTGGGATGGGGAAGGGTTAGGGAGAATTGCTAGTGCTGTGGGTGTCCCTTTATTTATGGATCAACTTACCTCTTCTGGAAGTAGGATCTCCTTTGCTAGATTGTGTGTGGATATATCAGCTGAATCGGCCTTCCCTGACAGTTTTCTTCTCACTGATGGTGATGCTTCTATGAATATCCATGTGGAGTACCAAGGGGTTCCCTCGAGATGCACACATTGCCATGTTTTTGGACATGAGACTAAGAATTGTCTTTCTGCTCAAGTAACTCACCTCATTGAATTACAGAAGAATTCAGAGGAACAGATTGAAGATGATGAGGGGTGGACCACAGTCAAGGATAAGGGAAAGAAAAAAGTGGGGATCCTTCATCTCCTGTTCACAGTGTCCCTCCTGAAGCCAACAGTTCATCTGCTACTAAGAGGGGTGAACCTGAGATCCAATCTGAGGGGACTAACCTCCATCTAGTGGCTGACATTTCTGCTGAGGTTGATACGAAACTTATTGATCTTCCCCTTCCTGAGGTTGTAGAAAATGCTAGCCCTGCAGCTGAGGATATTGTCCGAAATGTGGGAAAGGAGGAAATGCGAGCTAATTCTCCTGAAATTCTGGGAGGCAAGGGGGAGGTTGGTCTCAAAGTGAGTAGCTCAACAAAGAAGAAGTCTTCTGGCAAATCAGGCAGCCAGAAGAAGAAAAGGAGGTAACTATTTTTTGGTTGTTTTTGTGGTGATCTGGTTGCATTTCTATTACGTTTATCATGTCTTTTAAAATATCATCGTGGAATGTTAGGGGGTTTAACAACCCATCTAAACACAAAGAAGTTACTGATTTTGTTAGAAAAGAAGACATTAAAATAATG
>NW_021024505.1:934482-954789 GCF_004153795.1 Camellia sinensis | reverse complement strand
AAAAAAAAAATTAAAAAAAAAACTTCAACACAGATTTGAGCATATCATCAGATCTGAGCCTATCAACTTCAACACAGATTACCATCTAAAAAAAAAAATTAAAAAAAAAACTTCAACACAGATTTGAGCATATCATCAGATCTGAGCCTATCAACTTCAACACAGATTACCATCTAAAAAAAAAAATTAAAAAAAAAACTTCAACACAGATTTGAGCATATCATCAGATCTGAGCCTATCAACTTCAACACAGATTACCATCTAAAAAAAAAAATTAAAAAAAAAACTTCAACACAGATTTGAGCATATCATCAGATCTGAGCCTATCAACTTCAACACAGATTACCATCTAAAAAAAAAAATTAAAAAAAAAACTTCAACACAGATTTGAGCATATCATCAGATCTGAGCCTATCAACTTCAACACAGATTACCATCTAAAAAAAAAAATTAAAAAAAAAACTTCAACACAGATTTGAGCATATCATCAGATCTGAGCCTATCAACTTCAACACAGATTACCATCTAAAAAAAAAAATTAAAAAAAAAACTTCAACACAGATTTGAGCATATCATCAGATCTGAGCCTATCAACTTCAACACAGATTACCATCTAAAAAAAAAAATTAAAAAAAAAACTTCAACACAGATTTGAGCATATCATCAGATCTGAGCCTATCAACTTCAACACAGATTACCATCTAAAAAAAAAAATTAAAAAAAAAACTTCAACACAGATTTGAGCATATCATCAGATCTGAGCCTATCAACTTCAACACAGATTACCATCTAAAAAAAAAAATTAAAAAAAAAACTTCAACACAGATTTGAGCATATCATCAGATCTGAGCCTATCAACTTCAACACAGATTACCATCTAAAAAAAAAAATTAAAAAAAAAACTTCAACACAGATTTGAGCATATCATCAGATCTGAGCCTATCAACTTCATCATCATCATCATCATCATCATCAACAACAACACACTAATGATGGAGGGACATGATCAGCAGTGATGGATGGAGAGAGAGAGAGATTGGAAACCCTAACACTCTCGCCAAAGACAGGACAACGAAGGAGGGAGATCGACGGTGATGAGAGGAGGAATGAGGGAGATCGGCGGTGATGGGAAGAGGGAGAAGGGAGATCGGCGGTAATGGGACGAGGGAGGTCGTTGCCAATGCCGTGAGTGGTTGCTGCGCAGAGAGAGAGAGAGAGAGAGAGAGAGAGAGAGGCTGAGATATTAGTGAATGAGAGTGAAGGAAGACAACAAACATATATTATATATACGTGGAGAATATTCGGGGAATTGTTCGGTGATAATTCGGGCCGGGGTCGGGGCCGGGGCCGAGATATTTATCCCCGTCCCCGGCCCGAAAACTGTCGGGGATTTAATTTTTAATACCATCCCCGGCCCTATGGGGATAAATTTCGGGGAAAACCCGTTCTAATCGGGGTCGGGGGATCGGGTCCCCGTCGGGCCGGGTTTAAATTGCCATCTCTACTACCATCACCCACCCGCCACCGTCACCCATCCACCCGCCACCACCACCCGCCACCTACCCACCACCACTACCCACCTGCCACCACCCACCTACCACCACCATCCACCAACCCGTCACCACTTTTCACCACCGTCTTCTGCCACCATCACCCACCACCTGTCACCATTTTCCACCACCGTCTTTCGCCACTACCACCCGCCATCATTTTCCACCACCATCTTCCGCCTCCACCACTCGTCTCCATCTACCACCCGCTACCACTTGTCATTTCTCACTATTTTTTATATTTTAAATTTTTTTTAAACATTTTGTCTAAACTAAACGCGTTTGTAGTTTATGTTTTTCTAAAAATAAACAGAAACTAGTTTATAAAATTTTTGTAAATATAAAACTGAAAACGTAAACGTTACCAAACAGGCCAACATATTGAGAATCATGGTTTGTTAGGACTGGTTTGACATGTTTGAAAAAAATCAAAAGTCAAAAAGTTACTATCCTATTTAGCCTTTGTTTGGGAAGTGGGTTGGCTTTTTGGCTATTTTAGCCTGGGCTAAAAAACTTAGTTTGGGAAGGACTTTTTAGCTTTTTTGGCTTTTTTACTTTTTTTGTGAGAGAAGAGTGTAATGATTATGGGTTGGATGTGATGCTTTGTTTGTTGTGGCTAAAATAGCCTATTTTGTCTTTTGTGGCTAAAATAGCCAAAAAAGCTCATAAACTCTTCATTTGGCAATGACTTTTTTAGTTGGGTTTTTGATTTTTTTGACTTTTTTAGCTTGTGACTTTTTTGTTCGTTTGGTATTCTTGATTGATTTTTTTTAGCTTTTTAGCTTTGGAATAGTGGATTTTTTTTTTTTTTTTTGGTTTTTTTGTGATTTTTTGACTTTTTTTGTTATTTTGTGATTATTTAGCCAAAAATGAAAACCAAACACCACCTAGTATGTTATTTAAGTCCCATTATTTCTCTAATATATCATTTTAAACCCAACCCATATTTCATAAAAAGTTAAAAAGTACACTTATTTAGATCATTCCAAACAACCCTTTAAGAGTTTTGGAAACGTGATTTCACACCTTTAGTTAGAATTTTCAAAAATTGATTCCACACCTACTTTTGAAAACACGTCTACTTGGTCATCCTTCCACACGTTCGGCTGGTTGACCAGAACAGTGTTTGTTTGTTTTTTTTGAGCAATTGGTACCTGTTATTTTTTATATTTTAAGTACAAAATATTTTTAAATATTTTTATAAGATTTTAATAAAATTTTGAATTGTGTGTTTAATTATGAGGTATAAATTTTTAAATCAATCAACTTTTTAAATTTTAAAAATTTAATTTTTTTTTCAAAACTCATGATTAAATAAATTTTTTATTTTCAAATCATAATTCAAAATTTTGCAAATTCAAAACAGCCCAGTGCATACTTTTATTCGCGTATATACCGTTAGATGTGAGGTTAGGCGAAACCCTAAATATTCAGCCGCCTCCCTCTCCAGTCATGGCCAACTTCTTCAGAATCTCAGCAGCTCGCAGAGCTCTCTCTGAGCAGCTCTCTCACTCGGCTATGGCGTTCTTCGGAAGAGGTAAGATTCATCATAAATGTAAATCTCGTAAATACTTTGAAGCATAAATTACGTCATAGTTTTATTGTAGAGATTTTTACCCGACTGAGTATCCTTTCCAATGGCGTTGAGTCATAGAAGGACATTGGTGCTCGGAAAAGAGATGTCATTAGCTTGGAAAAAATAGATTTTGATGTACTAAGACCCAAAGCAACTACTAGATAAGATCTAAGGAGCAAGAATATTGACGCACCACACCCAATCAACGAATATACTAAGATTAGTTTCAATCTGCTTATGCTAGAGTCCTGTACATCAACAGCTAACCACAGGCTCTGTAAAAACTGCCCAATGGTGAAGATAATATGAAGGATAACTACCAGGGATAGGTACAAGAAGCCCTTGCTCTGATTCAAAAATTGTATGTAAGGTTTTAGACCCATATCTCCTATTTCTCTTTCTTCTTTCTTAACCAACTAGTCTCCTAATGGTTCTCCGAGCTGTTCTTCTGTATTAATACCTTCCTGGTTCTCTTCTGTAAGGGTTTTAGATTTTGGGGAACCATACTTGATGTGCTTCTCGGAACCAACTATGTCTTTGTGAGCATTGACAAGGTTTTGAAATTGCTGGCTACAAGCTAGCAATTGATTGTAGGTAGCTGCTTCCACAATCTTCCCTTCAGACATTAACTACCAACGAAAAAATGAACAGAATATGTCAATCTTAAAGAAAGGTAATGGAGAAATTGACAATTGTTGAGTGTCTAACCAAGATAGAATCAAAAGTTGGAAGGAAGTCAACTTGGTGAGTCACGAGTAAAACCGTTTTCCCTGCCAGAGCTCTCATGACATATTCCTGGCCAAAACTTATATTAGCTTTTTACTTGGGAAAAAAAGTTTCAATAGTAGGGAAAAAAAATAGTTAAACAATAATTGTATTCACATTAAACAAACTGGTTGCAGTTTGTGCATCAACAGCGCTGAACGGATCATCTAAGAGATACACATCTGCATCTTGATATAGTGCACGTGCAAGTTGAACTCGTTGCTTCTGGCCACCACTGAGATTAACACCTCGTTCTCCAATTATAGTGCAATCACCAAATGGAAGCAACTCGAGATCTTTTATTAGGGAACACTTTTCAAGTACTTCTTGGTATCTATGTTTATCCATGTTGGACCCAAAGAGGATATTTTCTTGTATTGTCCCTGTTTGGATCCATGCTGTTTGAGAAACATAGGCAACCTTTCCATGTACTTGAACCTAGAAAATCAAGCAACATGAATACCAGTATATAAGCCATTTAGGCTTGAACAAATTATTTCAAATTTGGAATCTTTTTAGGTGTAATTTAAAGTTTCTTATACTTTTAAATATTTAGCGAACTATGGATCAGAGGACAAGACAGGGTATGTTCTTATGTTGCCAATATGCTACTTCTCAATTCTAGACACTACCAAAGTTGGAAAAAGAAAATTCTTGGCTTGAAAAAGAAAATTAAGTGAAACGAAGACTCACTATGCCATTGATGTTTGGAACCTCCCCAAGAATTGTGGCTATAAGGGTCGATTTACCTGAGCCAACCTCTCCACATACAGCTATCTTCTCACCAAATTGAACCACCAAGTTTATGTCAGCTAGAGTGGGCTTTAAAGAACTAGCATCCCATGAAATTCAAGTAGAATTGACCAATATAGACTGCTCAAGTTCTTCATTCATATCACACTTTTGCTTGATATGTCTATTTTGCAACTCGAGTGCCTCGAGAAACTTCACTATTCGAGTAAATGAGACCTTTGTTTCAATAAACACTGTGCCAAGATCAGGGATCAACATGATGGGTTCTTGAAGAATGCGCAAAGTCGCAAGAAATGTGAAAACATTGCTATAATTGAGAGGAATTTTGAGGAAGTAACATGCCCAGAAAGTTACAATTGATACTAAGGTTGCAGACGACCAAAAAAGGACCACACTATAACCTCTTATTGACAAAACTGCTGACAAATAGTTGGATTCATTTCTCCTTAGGATTTCTATGACATTCTTGAAATGATTCTCCCAAGCATGCAACTTCAACCTCCTGTCTTGTGCCCCTGCGAGATTTGTTTGGTGCTTATGGTGTAATTTGGCTATTGGATAATTTCCCAAGGCAATCAATATAATTGCAATTAATGCAGCAATAGTTGCTAGCCCTATAGAATAGTAGATGATTAAAAATGCAAGACATATTTGAAGGGGGTTTGTCCATATATGATGGAACCAATATGGAAATTCACCTATTCTATAAGCATCTACTGTGACATAATTTGTTATCTCACCAGGAGAATGAATCATCGTGGCAGAATTTGAGAGTCGCAGTTGCTTCTTATAGATTGCTGCAGATAGCGCAGATCGTACTTGGAGCCCAATGACCCTAGTTTGAAAGTACCATTGCCTTTGTGATAGTGATTCTAAGAATCTTGCAAAGAAGAACCCCGCAGTTATTGCATATCCCTCGTATCTAAACGTTTCATTTCCTTAAGCAACTTCAATGAGAGCTTTCAAAAGCATTGGGCCGATAGCCAGTGTGAGTACCTTGATTAATGCAAAGAAACCAGAAACTAAGATAGCTTTCCATTGCCATAAAAGAATTGTTGACAAAATAGGAGGATTTGGAGTTCCTTTTTCTTTTCGTTTGCTTAGCTGCTCCATAAACCTGAAGTAACATGTCTCTGCTTTATCTGTTTGCCTCAACTTTGGTATCTCTTTGTCCTCAAGAATTTTCTCTTTTCCTTTCTTGAGCAATGGATTCAACCACCAAAATGGCAGTCTGCTTAAAAATCCAGCCTTGGCAAAAGGAGTTACATTGTCATCCATGTTGATTTCACCTCCAGTATCAGTTTTTTCACCTTGTAGAGCTGCATAGAGTTCAGCAATATCAGAGCAGTACTTTTAACAAGCTATAACAAAAACATCTTTTCAATAGTTATTTTATCAAATTCATTGTTGATACTTGTATGATAATTATGTGATTCAATATTGTGGCCAAGGCATGGATTTGATTCAAAAAAGTTTGTGGGTTTATTTGTATAGTATTTTAACTCAGCACATATTTCTTCAACTTCTCAGAGCAAGTGCGGAGATTAAACCAACATAGTTCACTTTAGAGAAAAGCCATAACATCAAGCAAACAATCAGGTAGTAACAAACATGTTAAACATGACAGGAAAAGAAAATCTAAAGTCACATTAGCCAAACATATTAAAATCCTTAATGTATGGGAACTGTTTTCTTTTTTAAATATTTCTAAAGTGAAAAGGTCATCAAACATAAAAGTGGAAAACTAGTTTCTTTTTTAAATATTTCCAAGTGTAAATTACACTTGGTCCAGTTTATGTGTGTTTCCAGAAACAAAATAATGAAAAATTTCAAAGTACTCACATTTTTCATAGGTTAAATTACACTCCTCTAGTTTAAGAAAAGTTTCATTGTGGTCTCTCCGACACTTATTGTTAAATTTTTTAACAGAAAAAAAAAATCACGTACAAAATCAAAAGGACCAAAGTAAAATTCAAATAAATCACGTGTGGTAAATTGCACCATTTTTCATATCATTTTTTTTGGGTGGATATTTTCATATCATTTTTATAAGAAATCAAAAAGTTTTCAAGAATAACTTTTTGGGCATTGTTTGGTTAAGTTTTCAAAATGTTTACTAATTTTTTTAGGAAAAAAACTAGCTTAGTGATAAAAAAGAAAAGAAAAGAAGTTATTATTTTCATATAATTCTATCTTATTGGAGCAGAATCTTTTTAAATAACATTAAAAATAGATTTTTGACGTTTATTTAATTTTATTGAAGTAGGCTTTAAGTTATTATAAAAAAAAAAAACAAAAAGAAAACAATTTTTCAAAACTCAACCAAATTTTACGAAGAATTCGCCAAACTTTTTAGAAAAAAGGCATCAATATATATTTTTTTTAGAAATATTTTCTACATAATTTTCACACACACAAAAATAATAATAATAATAAAAGCACTAAACATTTTTTTTTTGTTTCTTTGGGAAATGAAAACATAAATAGAAATTAAAAAGCAACCACCCTAATAAAAGCACTAAACATTTTTTTTTTGTTTCTTTGGGAAATGAAAACATAAATAGAAATCGAAAAGCAGCCACCCAGACATATTTTCTAGTATTTCTAAAAGTATTAGGAAGGTTTTCTAGAAAATATATATATATATATATATTTGAAAAACGAAAGGCAAATGATTTCCTTATACTTTCCAAACAACCAAATTATCATATTATTTTTATACTTTCATTGGTTATCATTATACTCTCTCTCTCTCTCCACCAAATTAGAGGAAAAAAAAAGGGCAAAAGAAAAAATAATATTCTCATAAAATCGACCGTTAAATTTTAAACGAAATTAACATTATATAAACAAAACGCCCAACCCTGAAGTTTGGCTTATGGTAAGAGAAAGTAACTAAAGGATTTACCACCTAAGATGTTTACATGTTTAAATCTCGTGAAAGTCAAATATTTCAAATTTTAAGGCCACTAGAGGTTTGTTAGGCCATTACCTTTGTTGGTCCGGATACCCAGTTATCAAAAAAAAATATGTATCTATATATTATACAAGAAAAAAGAAATTTTTAGTAAAAAGAAATATGAGAATTCCAAGTGTTCAATCTAAATTTCTTAATTTTTTAATTTAAAATATATATTATATAAGTAAAAGGGGATTTTTAGTGAGAAGAGCTAAGAGAGCTTTAAGTGCTCAATCCAAATTTCTTAAATTTTCAATTTAAAAAAATAATTAATAAATCACACACTAATACTTTCTTTTTTAAACAAAGAATGAATTTTTTATTCCTAAAATCATTCTTTCCTTACAATCAAACAAATAAAGAGTTTTTTAATTAAAATATAATAATTAATAAATCATACACTCAAGGAGTTTTTCAAGTAAAAAATAATAATTAATAAATCACATACTTAAAAAATATTTCGTAGTAAAATATTTTAAATTATTCACCATAAAGCATAAAATGATTTATATAATTAAAATTTCACAACATTTTTTTTTTCTCACCATGGCCATTACTACTTAATGGACGTATCAAAACTCATTATTTTTACACACACAAAACGTGTGTGTGTATGTGTATATATATATATATATATGTGGAGGGAGAGAGAGAGATTTACGTATATTATGATTGAGTAATTTATATTTATATTTTTCAATTTTAAATAATCTGTATCTATATTATATATAATTACAATTCATTAAGGTTTCTTTAAGGTTCAAACTCTCAACTAATTTTTTTAATTTTAATTTTTTTAATAATGGAAATACTACAACATTAGTATATTAACAAATGTAATTTATTATTGTCATATGGTAAACTAAAATTACAAAACTTATAAAACGAAATGTATTTATATTTTATCATAAATATAACTTTTGTAATTTATTATTTAATTTTTATTAATTAAATTATGGCATGTATTTAGTTGATTATAAATCATTTTTACTACATATTTTAGATAAATTTTATATTATTATTTAATTTTAAGAAATAAATTTTGATTATTTATTTATACCCGTGCATAGCATGGATAATATGTTAGTATATATTAAGAAAAATGGAGTTTCTAATAAAAAGATCTATGCTAGAATTTCAAGCTCTTTCCTATATTATTTATTTATACAACAATGTATTAAATTAGTGTAGTTGATATCCCTACACACTATGTAATATAGTTGATGAGAGGAAGATTTATAATCTGGCTCTAGGCCATGGTAGAGGCCAGATAGAAGGGGGCCGAGTATGTTTTATGCCGAGCTAACCTGGCCTGTTTAGAGGCGGTCTTGCTTGGTCGAGGCCTAAGACCATGTTGGGGCCGAGTTACTTGGGCTTGTCTATGTCCAGAGTCGGTCATGCTCGGCTGAGGTTCAAGCCCCGTGTTTGGGCCGAGCTCACTTTGCTGAGATGGTCTCCTGCTAACCCGGGTTTCATGGGTTGCACGTTTAGCTCGGCGGGGAGGCCTTCTGTTTATCGGCTCGACCTATCTTGACCTCGGCTCTACCGGAATGCTACCGAGCTCGGTTGTTGTGGAGCTCGGCGAGAGGCTTACTCGGACTTGTCACGCAGCCCGGTTGTGTGAGGCCAAGGTGATGCCGCTGGGCTACCGAGTTCCCGCTAATGTTGTCTGGCGGTTTGGTTAGGTGGTGTTAGCTGGATTTGTGCTGAGAGATGGGAGAGCAGCTTCACGTGTTAACAGACTAGTGGAAGCAGAATTGAGCGCAGAAAGTATATAAGCATGACTACGCCCCCCCATGCTGGATGGAACATCATTTTGGTAAGAAACACTCATTGTGATTTATCTCTCTCTTCCTCTCTCTTTCCTTGATTGTGTGTGCTCACTGCCGTTGTGCTTGCAGGTCGATCGGATAGACAAGGAGCTTGGACGAAAGGAGTACGGGTTCCGCGGAATATTTGCTCCCTGTATAATTGGCGCCGTCTGTGGGAAGCTTGATAGACAAAACCTTGTCTTCCAAGCTCCTGGTCGCTTTCCATGGCGAACAACAACGAAATACCGTTGTCCGCCATCGACGGTGTTACCCCGAAGTCGGCCAGACAGAGAGACGGACACCCCGCCATTCCAAACATGGCAGACTTGGAGACTTCCTTAGGTGGACATTCAAGAGACGCGCGTGATAAGCACGCTAGAAGTTTTGGTCACTCGCGGAGCCCAGACGGACACTGGCGACGAAGAGAATCGCACGCTAGACGTCTGGAGCACAAGTTAAGAGACCAAGACGCCGTCATCCAGAGAATGGCGGCGGAGATGGAAGCTCTCAAATAGCATGTTAAAGGGAAGGGTGTTGCTGGAGTGGGAGACCACAGTGAGTGCACCCAACCATGCCGTTCAGGCAGTCAGAGCCAGCGGCACACTCCCTCCCTTTCTATCACCAGAAGTTATAGGGTTGGAGATTCTGACGCGCCTGTAAAGAAGTTTAGCGCGCAAGATAGTACCTATCAACCCTCACGTCCGGCGACGACATCGAGATATTCCTACTCCGCTCGCTCAGAGGACTTGCGGGTAGTCTTGAAGGAGCGGGCTCGCCGGTGAGAGACTCAAAGGGTGCTGGCGCTCCAGCGGCTATCTTACGGGGGTCACGCCAGTGAAGAAGTCATAATGCCACCACTCCGCCCAGCCGTGCCTCTCCTTCTAGACACAGATTTGGTGAGACTAAACGCCACCCCTTTCTCCCTTGAGATAGAAACCACACCGCTCCCCGCGGGCTTTCACCAGCCCAAGTTTACGCTCTACGATGGAAAGACCGATCCATACATGCATGTAAGCCACTTCCGACAGGTCATGGCCAGCCATAGGCGCAATGACACTCTTATGTGCCTTATCTTTCCGTCGAGTTTGGGCGAGTTGGGTTTGAAGTGGTTTGAGAGGCTGCCGGAAGGAAGCATCAAAAGGTGGCAGCAGTTAGCGGAAGCCTTTGTGACTCGTTTCAAGACCAACACTAAAACGCCAAAGGAGGTGGACCACCTTCTCAGTGTCAAAATGGAGTCGAGCGACCACATTCAAGGCATACAACTCCAGATACTGGGAAACCTTCAATGAGATTTTAGATTGCCCGATCAACCTGGCAATCACCCAATATAAGCGTGGTCTCCCGGTCGGACATAGGCTGTGGGACTTGCTTACCATGAACCAGCCGACATCCATGGGCCAACTAATACAGCGCATCAATGAGCACATCCGAGTAGAGGATGATGCGGCAGCGTCCACCGCAAAGACAACTCCGGTGGTAACAGACAAGAGGTCGGCTGGCAAGGTACACGCGGTCGGACAGGAAACTAACCGTTCAAATGATCGTGCCGAGGAATCTGACCGTGGGTCAAATCATCGAAACCGGGAAAAGGGTTGTCGGAATGACCGAGCTGAATACCCCTGCGATGACGTAGCTGATGCTAACAGAAGGTTGAAAGCTCGAACGGGCATCACCACGGTCTTTAAGATTCCAATCTATCGCATACTTAGTGAAATCCGTAACGAGGATTACGCCCGGTTTCCTACTAAGTTAGGCGACGCACAAAAGGGCTTTAATCTGCGGTACCGCTGTACATATCACCGGGAGCGAGGACATCGGACAGAGGATTGTTTGCCTCTGAAGCAACACTTGGAGGAGTTAGTCGCAGCCGGACACTTAGATCTTTACATTGAGAGGGTGTTAAGGCCGCACATCCTGCCCCGTCTGATCCACATGGACTGGGGGACTTGGAGGCGCCCCCTCAAGGAGTGGTTAATGTGATCTACGGCATAGTGGAGTCAACGCGTGTATGCGAGCTTCGAGGAATGATCAAAAAGGCGGAACACATGAGGGAAATTTTGTTAGTCCAGCCTGCAATCAAAAGGGAGAAGACCGAGGAAAAAGACGTGGTTAGTTTCTCCACAAGGGACCTAGAGCGCATTCAAACGCCACACAACGATGCCCTAGTGGTCACCCTCCGCGTCAAAGAGTTCAATGTCAAGTGCATCTTGATTGACCAGAGAAGCTCGATTAAAATTATGTACTACGACACGTTCAAACAACTCAAACTCTGAGATACAGACTTGGCTTCGGTAACTTCGCCACTGGTAGGTTTCAACTCGCAATCGGAGTGGCCTTTGGGAAAAATAATTTTACCAGTCAAAGCCGGATACGGATCCAAAAGCAAGTGGAGTTCTGGGTATTGCAGGTGCTGTCTACATACAATCTGATCCTCGGTAATGGCTAGCTTCACGCTATGCAAGCTGTAGCGTCGACCTACCACCAGGTTATGAGATTCCCCTCGGCTATGGGGAAATTGAAGAAATTTAGGGCGATCAAGTCATGTCGAAGCAATGCTTCGTGGCAGTGAACGAGAGCCGAGCTGCCAAAGGCTTCGTGCAAATGATTGAAGGCCCAGAAGACCAAAGTGTCCTTGATGACATGGGCACCAGAGCTGAGGACAAAGCTGTTGAAGAATTGATAGAAGTACGGATCGACACGGAAAGTCCAAACAAGTTCTTTTTGCTCGGATCAAGCCTGACCGCTCAAGAAAGGACCGAGATGGTAGAGTTCTTGATGGCAAATATCGAAGTCTTTGCATGGTCGCCCTACGACATGCCTGGCATCGATCCAAGTTTTATTTGCCACCAACTCAATGTTTTCCCTGATGCACGGCCAATCATTCAGAGAACAAGGAAATTGGCTCTTCATTACGCCGAGGTAATTGCAGAGGGGGTAAGGAACTTGCTTGAAGCACGGGCTATTCAGGAAGTGCACTACCCTCGGTGGATTTCAAACACGGTCGTAGTACCCAAGAAGAATAGGAAGTGGCGGGTTTGTGTTGACTACAAGACCGTCAACCGAGCTTGCCCTAAAGACAGTTTTCCTTTGCCCAGAATAGACCAGCTAGTGGACCTAACGGCCGGACATAACAGGCTCAGTTTCTTGGATGCCTACCGCGGTTATCATCGGATTTCCATGCATGGCCCTGACTGCGAGATAACCTTTTTCACTACCCCAAGGGGACTATTCTGCTATCGAGTCATGCCTTTTAGTTTGAAAAATGCCGGGGTGACTTTCCAAAGGATAGTGACCAAGATGTTTGCTCCTCTGCTTGGCCGGATGATGGAGGCCTACATCGATGACATGGTGGTCAAGAGCAAGCAACAGGCTGACCACTTATCCGACCTAGCCGAGATGTTCACTATTCTTAAACAGCACAAGCTATGTCTGAATGCGTCAAAGTGTGCCTTCGGTGTGGGATCCGGGAAATTCCTTGGCTTCTTAGTCACAAACCGAGGCATCGAGGTAGACCCCACACAAATTAGAGCTGTACAAGAATTGAAGCAGCCCAACTCGGCAAAGGACGTGCAGCATCTTACTGGTATGGTAGCCGCGCTTAACAGATTCATAAGCTAGTCATCAGATCGCTGCCGCCCTTTTTTTCAAGCCTTGAAATCCAAGTTTTTATGGGACGAGGAATGCAACAGGGCTTTGGCCGAGCTCAAGGCATATTTGTCTTCTGCTCCGTTGTTGGTGACACCTAAGCCCGGCGAAGAACTCTACCTTTATCTGGCAGTTTCTCAGCACGCCGTTAGCGCGGTACTTGTCCGATCAGAAGGTATAAAGCATTTCTCTATCTTTTATGTGAGCAAAACCTTGCTACCAACAGAGTCGAGGCACTTGCCACTGGAAAAACTCGCTTTGGCGTTGATGATGGCCTCCAGAAAATTGGCGCACTACTTTCATGCTCACACAATTATTGTGTTGACCGAATTTCCCCTAAAACCCTTATTCGAGCGGGCGGATTTCTCCGGTCGAATTCTAAAGTGGGCAGTCGAGTTGGGACAATTCGACGTTAAGTTTCAACTCCGAACAGCCATAAAAGCTCAAGCATTGGCAGATTTTGTTGCTGAGTTCTTGCCTGGGATTCACCAAGTATGTTCGGTGGATCTCACCATGGTAGCCAATGAAGTAAATGAAGATTCAACCGAAATTGCACAGCAGGGTGATGTTGGCGATGCGGAACTTGCGCGCCCCGCAATAGAACCTCCATCCGGCATGATACATCAGCTCGGTGGTGCGACGACGGACTTAGGCATAACAAACCAACCTGTTGGGTCCAGTACCGCGTCACCGAGGGGGGAGGAAGTGGAATCGATCAGCATTGAACCTGAAATTGAATGGCCGAGCGACCATGATCCCAGCAACTTTCAAGCCTCCCAAGATCCCTCAGAGTGTTGGAAACTCTTCGTCAACGAAATGTGGAAACTTTTCGTAGATGGAGCCTCAAACCGTCACGGTGCCGGGCTGGGCATAGTTTTGATCTCGCTAGATGGTCTGACCATCGAACACTCTATCACCCTCGGATTCCCCGCATCAAACAATGAGGCTGAATACAAGGCGCTACTGGCCGGACTTAAGAACGTGCTCCAGGTGCGCGTATCCGAGCTGATGGTCTACAGCGATTCCCAACTTGTTGTCAACCAAGTGCCTGGGGTTTACGAAGCTAAAAATGACAGAATGACAAAGTACCAAGCTCTGGTAAGAGACCACATCATGCGATTTCAGGCCATAAGGGTCCAACAAATTGGATGGGAAGAAAATGGCCGCGCGGATGAGTTAGCCGGTCTGGCTTCCATGGTCGACTGAACATCACCCAGTCCTCTCCTGATTGAATTCCTTCCAAGGCCTAGTATAGAGGAACCTGAGCAGCAGAAGTACTCTGCATCGAGCTTGGCCCTTCTTGGAAGGACCCTATTATCCTCTTTCTAAAAGAGCAAACCCTTCCGGTCGATAAAAATGAAGCGCATAAAGTCCGGGTGAAGTCAGAGCGATTTTGGCTCTCTCTATCTGGAGCTTTATACAAGAAGTCTTTCACCAGTCCTTATCTCAAGTGTGTACACCCAAACAGCGTGGAAGCTTTCCTATACGAAATTTACGAAAGCATATGCGACAGTCACATCGGGGGCAGATCTTTGGCCTACTGAGCTATCTCGCAAGGGTATTGGTGGCCATGTATGCAAGCGGACGCTCTAAAATATGTTCACAAATGTGAGAAGTGCCAGAAGTTCGCCCACCAAATTCACCAGCCGGCCAGAGAACTTCTTTCCTTCGTAAGCCTTTGGCCTTTCGTGATGTGGGGGTTGGACATAGTGGGACCACTTCCAACGGCACCAGGCAACCGAAAATTCTTCAGCGCGGCTATGGACTACTTCACCAAATGGGTTGGAGCTGAGCCCTTAGCAACTATCAAGGAGAAAGACATCAAACGGTTTGTCTGGCAGAATGTGGCAACGCGGTTTGGCGTCCCCAAGATTATGATTTCTAACAATGGCACCCAATTTGACAGGCGCTTATTCAGAGGATTTTGTGAAGAATTAAAGATCGAATTCTACAACTCCACCCTGGCTTACCCGTAATCCAACGGCCAAGCCGAAGCATCAAACAAGACCATTCTCGATGGGTTGAAGAAAAGAATTGAGAAAGCCAAAGAAAAATGGGCCGAGGAACTCCCAAGTGTCCTTTGGGTATACCGAACGACCCCGAGGTGATCTACCAGGGAAACTCCTTTTGCCTTGGCATATGGCATGGAGGCGGTCATCCCATTGGAAGTTGGCATGTCCACCCTCCGCAGTGAAAGTTTTGACCCCGAGCTGAACTCTGAAGCCATCGCCCTGGAATTGGACCCAGTGGAAGAGCACCGAGACAAGGCTCTAATCCATGTGGCCGCATACCAACAAGAGCTCTCCAGAAAATATAACAAAACGGTGCACCCCAGATCGTTCAAATTTAGGGATTGGGTTTTAAGAAAGGTGATGGGCAACACACTGGTGCCGGGAGAAGGCAAGCTAGGGGCAAACTGGGAAGGGCCTTACAAGATAACCGGTCTGGCGGGCAAGGAGGCATACCACTTGGAAGATTTGGAAGGAAAAGGCGTAACCCGGCCATGGAATGCGGCCAATCTCAAACTGTACTATTTTTAGCATTTTACGTTCTTATGTAATTTTTTGTGGAAGGACTTGCTCTCTCTATACTTCTGAACGTAACACGCTTTTTGTCAAATATAATAGAAGTGACTTATCTTTGCTGAAGCATTCTGTTGCTTTGGATGCTTGGTTTTGCTACAATGCTCCATTTCTGCTGGGCATGTAAGGGAAGGAAAAATTACGTTCTGTTTGATGACTGCTGCTGTGCCGGTACTCATTTGCTGCGCAGGTTGTGGTGGAGAATTTATGAATTTGGTGACTCACCAAGTTTTGGCCAGGAATATGTCATGGGAGCTCTGGCAGGGAAAACGGTCATACTCGTGACTCACCAAGTTGACTTCCATCCAACTTTTGATTCTATCTTGGTTAGACACTCAACAATTGTCAATTTCTCCATTACCTTTCTTTAAGATTGACATATTCTGTTCATTTTTTCGTTGGTAGTTAATGTCTGAAGGGAAGATTGTGGAAGCAGCTACCTACAATCAATTGCTAGCTTGTAGCCAGCAATTTCAAAACCTTGTCAATGCTCACAAAGACATAGTTGGTTCCGAGAAGCACATCAAGTATGGTTCCCCAAAATCTAAAACCCTTACAGAAGAGAACCAGGAAGGTATTAATACAGAAGAACAGCTCGGAGAACCATTAGGAGACTAGTTGGTTAAGAAAGAAGAAAGAGAAATAGGAGATATGGGTCTAAAACCTTACATACAATTTTTGAATCAGAGCAAGGGCTTCTTGTACCTATCCCTGGTAGTTATCCTTCATATTATCTTCACCATTGGGCAGTTTTTACAGAGCCTGTGGTTAGCTGTTGATGTACAGGACTCTAGCATAAGCAGATTGAAACTAATCTTAGTATAGTCGTTGATTGGGTGTGGTGTGTCAATATTCTTGCTCCTTAGATCTTATCTAGTAGTTGCTTTAGGTTACATCAAAATCTATTTTTTCCAGGCTAATGACATCTCTTTTCCGAGCACCAATGTCCTTCTATGACTCAACGCCATCGAGAAGGATACTCAGTCGGGTAAAATCTCTACAATAAAACTATGATGTAAATTATGCTTCAAAGTATTTATGAGAGTTACATTTATGCCTTATTTGTATAGGTATCTTCTGATCTAAGTGTTGTGGACCTTGAATTGGCTTTCAACATCAATTTGAGTATAGGGTCAACCTGGAACACAATTTTTACCTTGGGAGTATTGGTTTTCCCTACCTGGCCAATCTTGATTGTCATCATACCCATGGTTTATATAACCATACTGTTACAGGTAATACACCAATCACAGTAGTTCTATGTTTTTCTATCGCATCTCAAACCAACTTACTATTTGCTTATGTGTATTATCTTACAAAACAGAGATTTTACTCTACTTCTGCCAAAGAGCTGGTGCGAATTAATGGCACAACTATGTCTTTAGTGGCAAGCTATCTTGCTGAATCCAATGTTGGAGCAGTGACCATAAGGGCTTTTGGCGAGGAAGAGCGATTCTTTTCAGAGTATTTGCAGCTTGTTGACGCAAATGCAAGTCCATTCTTCCACAAATTTTCAACAAATGAGTGGTTGATCCAACGTCTGGAAATCCTAAGTGTAATTGTTTTGTCGGGTTCAGTGCTTGCCATGACTTTGCGTCCTTATGGAGCTTCTAAATCAGGTTAAAGATCATTATTAATTTTCTATACAACATTTTCTCTTAATTTCATATAGCTCTAGTATATACCTAGAATGGTTGGCATAATTTTCATAGAAGTTTTTTTTTTTAAGTCGGAGACTTAAAAATGGAGAGAATAGTTGACCTTTTCATAAGGACCTTATAGCTTTTTAGTTATATGTTCCCAAACTTGCCCTTAGTGTCTAATAAGTATGCATAAAAATCATTTCAAGGGAACAATTGACAAAGTAAAAGAGTGCTTTAAGTTCACCTGAATGATATATGAATATGAAAACATATTATATGAATATAATGATCAATTGTTTGTTTGTCTCATGAGCAAATTGGTTGTTAATGTTGTGATGACAGGATTTATTGGAATGGCTCTATCGTATCGTCTTTCGCTGAATGTAACTCTCGTTTTTTCTGGCCAAACCCTATGTTTGTTGGAAAATTTAATTATTGCTGTAGAAAGGCTAGAACAATACATGCATATTCATAGTGAAGCCCCTGAAATAATACAAGACAATCGACCTGCCCTCAACTGGCCAGAAATTTGTAGAGTTGAGATACATGATTTGAAGGTAAATATTTTATTATAGTAAGGGTAAATTACACTAGTTTCCTCTAAGGTTCGAAGAAAATATAGCAAGTCTTAAATTTTGGTACAATTACATCAGTTTCCTTTTAAGTAAGGCAAAAGATTTTAGAACTAAAGTGTGAGGATACAAAGATAAACAAAGTAAGATATATTTCAATGTAAAAGTGATGAAAACATCATTTTTCATCTACATGACAAATAAATTTCTGATAAAAATTAGGCTAAGTGTTCTATGAATTAAAATCTTAAGAGAGCACAATGTCATTATATTAAACTTTTAAAGCTTACTATATTTTCTGTAAGTCTCTAGGAAATTTACCCTTATTGTAATTAATGTAATCTTTTTTTTATGTGTAGTATAGTATGCTAAAGAAAAAAATGGTATTTAAGCAGGTTAGGTATCGGCCTAATGCACCTTTGGTACTTCGAGGGATTAGCTGCATAATTGAAGGAGGGAACAAAATTGGAATTGTTGGTAGGACCGGTAGTGGAAAAACAACTTTGATCAGTGCCTTGTTTCGCCTGGTAGAACCTACAGAGGGAATGATTGTCACAATTGGGCTTCATGACCTTAGATCACACTTTAGTGTCATTCTCTAAGATCCAACTCTCTTTAGTGGGTCCGTGAGATACAACCTAGACCCTTTAGAAGAGCATATGGATCAAGAAATATGGGAGGTAAGGTTTCTGCAACGCATGAAATCTAAATTATGGTACAAACAAACAATTTTTCAGCTAAATTGTGGATCTAAAATACAAATGCAATAGTGAATTAGAAAATTAAATGTTATCACACTTAATTTGCAACTAAACCTGCTTGGACTAATTGATACCATTGCTATATCATGTGTGGAAGGTTCTTGAAAAATGTCAGCTTCAGGAGGCTATTAAAGAGAAAGAAGAGGGCTTGTACTCCTTAGGTAAGTTGCAAAGAGTATAGATGGACATATATATACAAATCATTGGACTAACAAAGCTGTTTATAGTTATGCAAAATGGATCAAACTGGAGCATGGGACAAAGGCAGTTGTTTTGTTTGGGACGTGCACTGTTGAAGAGAAGGAAGATACTAGTGCTTGATGAAGCCACTGCTTCAATTGACAATGCAACGGACTCTATCATTCAGAAAATCATAAGGACAGAATTTGAGGATTGCACTGTTATCACAGTAGCCCACAGAATACCAACTGTGATGGACTGCACAATGGTTCTTGCTATTAGTGAGGGTAAGTCATCTTCACATCTTGATGACATTGATATGAACCATTATTTATTAAAAATTTATAAGCGATACAATGATTTTTTTTTTTCTTGTTTGTTTACAAATGATGAACCAATGAAGCTCATCAGCAAAGAGGGCTCACTATTTGGGCAACTTGTTAATGAGTATTGGTCCCATTCTAGAAATGCCAGTGGGAAGTCTGAAGATTTGTAGCAAGCTTGCTACTAACTAAGAGGGTATTTTACCATGGGATGATTTGTACTGTTGCCAATTTAGTGAAAAAAATAAAGCTACTCTGCACCATCTATCCCTTACAAATTGTAATCTGTCTTTTTGTTTTATTGATCTAGGTCTTGATACGATTTGAAATTTTGTTGTCTTATTGATTTGAGATTTTACATCTTCAATCTCATACACAATAAATTACATAAAAATTCATATATATATATATATATATATATATGAAGTTGGAGTTTTAGAAATGAATTTAGGAAGTCAAAATGCAAAATAGATGTTTGATGTTGTTTTGTTTGTGTGCCTCTTTAGAATTCCAACAAAGGATTTTCTCAAATGGTCGGCAGATCACAAAGTTGGCTAAAGTCATAATGAATTTTTGAAATTTTTTTTGAAAATATAAAAGAAAAATAAATTAATTGGACAAAAAGAAATTTGAAATAGTAGAGAAATTTTAAGACATATGCACACAACTAGACAAGTCACAGAATTTTCACACACTAGGACACAAATGGCTTCAAGAAGTAACTCAAAAGAAGAAAGTATGTCATGCCCCGATATTTTAACCCATTTTATAATTACTGATCTTTTATTAATCTCCAATTTCAAAATGTCAAGAAAGAGTTGAAGAAAATGAATTGAAGTATAGCCATTTTACAAGTCCAATGTTTATTTCTTCTCATTAGATTTCTCATAGAAGTTACATTTCACTTTACAACCTTCGTGTTCAAAACAATAAGACATTATAGTTCAAGAAATAAAAGAAATACAACGAAATGCCCAAATAGGGCTTACACCACATAAATGGAATTCCATTCCATAGCTGAAGTGGCCAATTTTTAACTCAAACTAGTCTTGCTCTCCTTCCAAGTGAGTAATTGTAACTTAACGATATTAGTTTCACTAAAGAAACTCATTTAAGGCTTCCTAAATCACCTCAGTGTCCAATTCTCACTTACAAAAGGATAAATTTCAATTCACTTTCATTTTTTT
>NW_021024505.1:906331-923252 GCF_004153795.1 Camellia sinensis | reverse complement strand
CCAATGCCAAAACACCCTTAATGAAAGATGTTAAGCACAAAAATACAAGACTTTTTCATGTTATACACAAAGCCTAAATCAGCATGCAAGACAGGTAGAAAACTAGTGCAAGATTGGAGAAACTAAAGCAAATGTCTCACCCTTGAAGAACAGATGATCCAGCCACTCCCTACTGATCAAAATCAGTCCAAAACCTCAACAAACAACCCTTAATGCCTCTCAATCTCGGAGCAAGGTGTAATGGTGTGTGTGTTAGTGCAAAAGTAAGGTCAAAATGCACTTTTAGGCTTCCAAACACACCCTAAGGATGAGAGAGAGGGAGATATAGAGAGAGAGAATGATATATCAGATATAGATATAGAAGCTCTGGTTTTTTATTCAAAAGCTCCAAAAAAAACAACCCCTAACAAAGGGAGAGGATGAGTTCTTATATAGGCAAAGGCCAAGATTCTAGGCTTCTCCAAGAAGCTAGATGAAAGGGGCAAAGGGTGCAAAGGGTTCTTGGCTTCTTGGAGAAGCTAATACAGCTGGCCAAGCTTCCCCAAGAAGCTTGGCCAAAGGGTTCAAGCTTCTAGAAGGAAAGGGGGTTCAAAGGTTTACACCAGCCAAAAATGCACGGGGAGGAGTGATGGTGCATTCCAGCTGGCATGCACCATGCCTCAAGGGTGCAGAGGAGTTACACCGGCCAGCAAAAGAGGTCGCTGGCAGAATAAAGTGCCGGTCGGCCAAATATAGTGCCGGTGATGCTAGGGGAAGGCCGGTGGAATGTGGGGATGGCTAACAAGCCATTCCCTGCCCTTCAAGG
This sequence comes from Camellia sinensis, assembly GCF_004153795.1. NCBI lineage: Eukaryota > Viridiplantae > Streptophyta > Magnoliopsida > Ericales > Theaceae > Camellia > Camellia sinensis. The sequence goes on along the minus strand of NW_021024505.1, from coordinate 922,447 downwards.
CAAAAACACAAGTGTTTGGTGCCAAAACCAAACACGGAACAGTCGAGTCGAGAGATCCTGAGGCAAGGCGCGCAGCCAAGACTTTCGGGAACTCAAAACCAAACACAAACAAAGAGGATCACCGAGTGTTCCAATGGTGACGTCCAAGTCTTGAGGATGGTCAAAAATGGGGCGTCTACAATGGCCATTATGAATTTCTTGTTATGCCCATTTGGGGTGATTAATGCTCTTGCAGCATTTATGGACCTAATGAACTGAATTTTTAAGACTTACCTTGGCGATTTTGTTGTGGTTTTTATTGATGATATCTTGATATATTCAAAGAGTAGACTTGAACGTGAATACCACTTGAGAACTGTCTTACAAACACTTAGAGAAAATAAATTATTTGCCAAATTAAAGAAATGTAAATTTTGGTTGGATGAAGTTATTTTCTTGGGGCATGTTATCAACAAGGAGGGGATTTTAGTAGACCCACAGAAGATAGAGGCAATTATGAATTGGCTTACTCTAACGAATGTAACAGAAGTCCGCAGTTTCATGGGCCTGGCCGGGTATTACAGACGGTTTGTAAAGGATTTTTCGAAAATAGTTGTACCACTTACCCTACTCACACGCAAAGAATAACCATTTGAGTGGACTAATGAAAGAGCGTCTGCCTTTCAGGGATTGTAGACAAGACTAACCACTGCATCTGTTTTGACATTGCCCTCAGGTATGGAAAACTTTGTGATATATAATGATGCTTCTTATGAAGGTTTGGGCTGTGTACTAATGCAGAATGGAGGGGTGATCGCCTATGCCTCTTGTCAATTGAGACCGCATGGAAAGAACTGCTCGACACATGACTTGGAACTCACCGCAGTGGTGTTTGCCTTGAAATTTTGGTGGCACTACTTGTATGGGGCTAAATGTGAAGTTTACACGAATCACAAAAGTTTAAAGTACTTCTTTACCCAGAAGGAATTGAATATGCGGAAAAGGAGATGACTTGAACTAATAAAGGATTATGATCTTCAAATTCAGTATCATCTCGGGAAAGCCAATACAGTTGCTGATGCCTTGAGCAGAAAATTGACAAGGAATCTAGCTTGCTTACTTATTGAACAAAGGAAATTTTACTAGAATTTGAGAGAATCGAGATTGAAGTCGTGTTGTACAAACAAGCTAGGTTGGTAGCTGCCATTTCAACGGAACCAGGAATAATTAATGAAGTTAAGTAAAGGAAAAAAGAGGATGAGTTCCTCAAGAAAATAATTGATGAATTTGAGGCAAATCTGAAACCAAAATTTAGCATTGATGGTGAAGTGTTGAGATTTCAAAACTGAATGTGTGTCCCAAACATTTCGGAACTAAAAAAAAGAATTCTTGATGAAGCTCACAAGTTGGTATTTGCTATGCACCCGAGTAACAACAAAATGTATCGGGACTTAAGGCAAAGTTATTGGTGGCCCAAAATGAAGAAAGAAATTGTATAATATGTGTCCAAGTGCCTTCAATGTCAGCAAGTTAAAGCAAAACACCAGAAACCAAGCGGCCTACTCCAACCTCTCCCTATTCCATAGTGGAAGTGGGAGCATGTGACCATGGATTTTGTTGTTGGCCTACCTCGAACTCCTAGAGGTATAGATTCTATTTGGGTTAGAGTTGATAGACTGACTAAATATGCACATTTTCTACCTGTTAGAACTGCATTTGATGCTTATAGACTGGCTACTATATATGTTGATGAAATTGTTTGCGTACATGGAGTTCCGGTGTCCATTGTCTCGGATAGAGATCCAAAATTTGTATCTAGATTGTGGAAAAGTTTGCAAAGAGCTATGGGAACATAATTGAGATTCAGTACTGCATTCCATCCACAAACAGAGGGGCAATCAGAACGGACCATACAGACCTTGGAAGATATGCTCAGAATGTGTGCATTAGATTTTCAAGGGAGTTGGGAGGATTATTTGCCATTAGTAGAGTTTGCATACAATAAGAGCTTCCACTCCAACATCGGTATGCACCATACGAAGCTTTTTTTTTTGGGTGGGTAAGTCATAAATTAAAGACAAAAAACTTACACATTTACAAGGGGCATACCCCAGGTAATACAATAAAACCTCACACGCCCCCAAAAGTGGAGGGGACTAAAACAATTAAAAAATAACTAATTATAACAACATTACAACATTACCTAACAAGATTGCTAAAAACAAATTTGAATTTGCCCATATATCATTTTTTAATTCCAAGTAACCCCTACCATCAAACTAAATAGATGGAAACTTGAAAATGATATATAGGCAAATAAACAAAAAAAAATTAACTATTTATAAACCAAGTCAGCTCATAACCATGGCTGAACACAAAAATGAGTGGCCACCAAATGAAACGTGGCTGGCACCTTCTCGAAACACACCGCTTCTCGAAACACACCCCACCATTTGTAACAAAACCGTGGGTCAAACCGCGCACATGTAACCTCAATGTATCAAAATATTTATATAAATATAAATATAAAGATCCATTGGGTAGCCCACCACGTACAACACATCATATCTCAACTTTTCACGTGAGCCCCTCTTCCCAACAACAAGAGTACACAACACGCCACCAACCACATCAACCCCAACTACACGGAGAATAGAAAAGACCCATGTGCAGCAGACATCATCACCTACCATGCAAGCTAAAACATCAATAGCATGTATAGCTTACAAGCTGAACCAGCATGCGTAGGCGGGAAAACCGCATCACCTCGATCAATATCACTCGCCCAGAAAGAACGTGAGGTACACACCATGCAGCTAAACGCGTGTATCCACTCGTCTCTCTCAACTCATTCCTAGACCACCCTAGCAGCCATGGAAAAGAGCTCACACCAAGCCGTTGAAACCACGGCGAAAACAGGTCAATGCTAGTACCTCAACCATGCACACTGTAACATTGATAATACAAATCTAGGTCGTCGCCGGAGAAATCAGTCCGACTCCAAATAACCCAGCGACGGCTCAACCCAGACCTTCACGATCACCATCTTTACCAAACAGCTCCTGGACAGAGATCATCATAGCTAGAGACCAACCCATCCAAAGAATCTGAAGCAGACCGAAGCCAGCTCACCTCCGTAACCTATAACAATAAAACTCAACATGACCCATCACCCATCGGAAACACAGCCTACCCAGCACACGGACTGAACTAGGAACCAGCACATGGATAGAGGTCACCTGAGATTACTGAATAACAATGCAACACCCGGACATAGAACCCAACACCTCTAATAACCCAAACCGTGGATAATACATGGTGAACCAAGTAGAGCCCAATCTTGCTGAACTGTGAGCCATCCCACCTAGCCGAACCAGAGACGACTACACTGGTGGTGACCCAACCCAGAACATGATGCAATGACATGAGCACCCGCTGGTAACATAAGTATAACACCAGGCATAGGCAACACCCCAAACCAGCCATGAGATAGTCGGAATGGGAGCACAGACTTGTTGAATATCCATGAAAACCGAACATAGATACAAAGATGGAGAGCAAAAAACTCCACACCTCACAACCAGGGGATAGCACACCTGGAACCATGCTCACTCACACTCATATATTGAGTATAGGAGCTAAACAAACTGGCCAGAATTGCACCAGGAAGCCATGACCACCGGGGGGAGCTTTCTCTCTCTAGATTCTAGAGAGAGAGGCTCTGCTTTCTTCCCCGTTATAGACACGCACTTTTCAGTGCTATGTCCAAATATTTGACAGTGTTGACACCTGGATGGCAGTCCCTGATATTCAGCTCGGATTAGAACAGCCTCATCAGCATGCCTAATTTGGAAGTAGGTTGGCAATTTTGAGGTGGCCTCAATTTCCACGCAAACTCTAGCAAATGCCACCCTACTACCCCTTGCCGTAAGCTGGTCCATGAAAAGGGGGTTACCAATAGCACTGGCAATCCTACTCAAACAATCAGGATCCCAATATTCCAAAGGAATATTAAAAAATTTCACCCAGACAGGGATTTTGGTTGATTTATCTTTTGTAAGTTTCATCATCCTTTTCCACTGTTTCAGAATAAGGAGATAACCACCTATATACCACGGACCTCCTTCAAGAACTTCTCTGCAACAATCAGGAGTGTCAAAGATAAAAAACATAAATCCATCCCCATTAGTTAAAACCTCCTTAAGGCCCTTAGTTTTCCACAGTCCAAATGCACTATTACGCAGATAGTTGTAACCCACCCCCTTGTCAACAAAATAACCCACAAGGCAGGAGTCCCATTTCTCTAGCGGATCAGTACGCGAAGGCATATTCACAACAACACTATCCTCAACAGTAGTAGGAGGGATATACCTGAGCTTAATATTTGAACGGGTTGATGCAGCCGTGATATTTGCCCAAGAGCGTTGTTCTGGGCCCACATGCTCGATGGTCCTGTTCCTAGCGGCACCACCACGACCTCCTCGCCCCCCACGATAACTACCTCCCCCCCTAACAGCTCCTCCTTGGGAAGAAGAGGAGTCCCTAATCGGAACTTGCACATCAGCAGCGAAAGCCATATCTGGATCTACTGATTCAACACAGTTCTTGTTTTCCCCACGATTACGCGCTACAATCACACTATCTGGAAGATTTAGGAAGCTATTATACTCTTCCTCCACAATATCAGACCAATTTGTGCTGATAGCATTTCCAATCGGCGTCGAAGGCTCACAGATTGTTGCAAGAGGCATCGACTCTTTCAATTTCTCCACGGTCTCAGGAATACGTACATCCTCTGCTACCAAATCAACCCCCAAACCAGGCCGATCTACTGCAGAAACAACAACCTGCGTTTGGATCTCCACATCGGACGGATTAGCCATCGTAATCCCCACATCTGCACCATCACTAGGGTTTGATGGAACTTCCATCGCTATTTCGCTCAAAATCGCAAATCTATTCTCGGCTAGATTTGGATCGACAACTCTAGGGATATTACCTCCCACGCCCTCACCAGTAACACCCTTGTTAATCTCACCCAGGTTAGCATTAACTGCAGACATCGGTAATCAATGAGGTATTGAACCCTAGAAAACCAGGTTTTCTAGAGAGATGTCAGAGCTTCTCTCACTAACCCATTTCGCTCAGCGTACTTCTAACAAAGGGTATTAATTTCTGATGTATCTCAAGATGTTGGTAATATTGAGTTTTGTAATTAGCTAGCTGTTCAGAGGTATGGTTGGTAAAATACCAGTCTCTAAATGCTTTATATTGATTCTGGTTAAATTCCTGGTTTAAAATTTTTCTATTTTCACTTCCTGGTGTAAAATCCATTAAAGATCAAAATTCATATCACTGGCCGTAGGGCTATCTGGAGAAGGTGTTGGAACTGGGGGTGCAGTATAAACACCATGAGGAATACGATTTTGGGAAAGACGGATTCCTTGAATTTCTGATGTCATAGGATCTTCTTGTGGATCACTAGGTGGTCTACTAGGAGGCCTAGAGGGTATCTGTTGAAGAATGTTTTCTATTTGTCTTCTGGATGGTAGATTGTCCACAGATTGATGACTGGATTCTGGATAATCCACCTGATAAGGAGGGACAGATCTAAAACTGTTATTAGAAAAACTTCTAGGTGCTGTTCGAAAACTGGCATTAGAAGAATTGCTTCGGGTAAGTAAAGGTTTCTGGAACTGGAGATAAACATGACCTCCTTGTGTCTGGATAACATCATCGATGTTATGTTGAATCATTGGTTTGGGTGGTACGGCATTAGGAATTTCCCACCTATCTGGAAAAGTGATGTCTTTCCAAGCAATCATCTTGGGGACAGCAACTTGGCTACTGTAGAGGTTAGTCTCAATTAAGACTGTTTGGCCTGTTTCAGTTTTCTTTTTTACATAAGGATTTAAAGTTGTTAAAGCCTTACATGAAGGGCCAAAACAACATGCAACATAGGTTAGTAAGCATGGTTTTCACTACATGTATATGAAGCACAGGAGAGGTCACCAAACCAGCCAAAAACAGAAACATGGAATGTCAAATAAACCCCAAAAAACTATGTAAACTCAGTCAACACATGCTAGAATGAGGTGCTTCTTTGAGAGGCCAATAAGAGGATTGTTCAACACATACAAGATAGACATACAACATGGCAAGACCACCTCTGGAAATCAGTTATGACGGTCCTAAAACTCTCCAAAAGGGCCTTGAAATGGGTCAATGAAGCATGCAATGAAAGGTCCCTTTGAAAGGCCCCTTTGAAAGGCCTTGACGAGGATTGTTCCACACATGCAAAATAGACACTTCATATGGTAAAATGGGCTCTGGAGAGAGCCAAGGTAGACTTTAAAACTCACCAAATAGGGCTTGAAATGTGACTTCACAACATGCAAGTAGGAGCCCCTTTGGAAGGCCAAAAGGGCCAACAAACAAGACAAGGAGAGAGGGGGTCACCCCCCTGATTTTGGCTCTCAAAACAGTATTCTAGCCACTAAAAATCCACTGGATTTCAGTGGCTAGAAGTCCAAACAAAGCATGAAATTGGGGCTTAGGTGTAAGGCTCAAAACAAGGGACAATCAAGCATACAAGGAAGCATGTGACCTCAAATAAAATAATTCCCTTAATAAAATATGAAGATGATTTCAAAAAAAGCCTTTTTCCAGTTTATAACAAGTCTCAAAAATGAACATAAATAGGGCTAATCTATCATGCAAAAATGGCCCTAAAAGAGAGAATAGAGACAAGGGACAGAAGATGGCCCCAAACAGTGAAGAGCCCTTCAAAAAAGTTGAAGAGGGGCTCAAAATGAAGCACTTTACAGTTTATGACCAAGTCCAAAACAGCTCATAAGTAGGGCTACAATATGATGTAAAAAAGGCCCTAAAAGAGAGATAGAAAGCAAGAGGCAGTATCTGGCCTCAAAAAGTGAAGATCCCTTCAACAAAGTTGAAGAGGGGCTCAAAATGAAGCACTTTATAGTTTGGCTCGAAGCCCAGAAATGCTTACAAGCAGGGCTAACACATCATGCAAGAAATAGCCATAAAAGAGGGATAAAGGGAAAGGGGTAGCAGGTGGCTTCAAACAGAGAAAAACCCTTGATCAAACATGAAGATAAGCTCAAAATAAGACCATTTCCAGTTTGGGTTGGAGCCCAAAAATTCTAGCAAATATGGCTTAGATATAGAGCAAAATAAGACAAGAAAAGAGGAGAAGAAGACTTACCCTTGAAGACCAAACTTCAGCAGCTCTTGGACCAAATTTCTGAGCTCTCAACCCCTTCAAAACAATCCCAAAATGCTGGAATGGAGGATGGAGGCCTTGTGCTATGGGTTGGTGTGTAAATGGCTAAGAACCAAGGGTGTTTTGAGGCTTGGAAATGGAGGAGAGTGCTGGTTTTAAAAAGGGAGAGAGGCCAAGGAAAGGGGGGGAAAAACAAATTCAAATTTCTGCCCCAAAAGGCAGCCCACCGGATACAAAATCTGGGAGAAAACAGAGGGTATAACTGGAAGGCATTTGGAGAGAGGATTCTGGCCGGCCAGGTTCAAAAGGTTCAGGTGGCCGGCCGTCCAGGGGTCAAAAGGGTCAATGAAAATTGCTGGCCGGCCACCTCAAAAAGGTGGCCTCCCATGTGTGCACAACACAACTATGTGGTCAAAATCCAGAAAATGTGAACCAGGAGATAGAAAAGCCAACTTTTTAGAGGGGTTTGAAAGGGTCAAGGACAATTACTGGCCGGCCTATACATATTGGTGGCCTCCCAGGTGTGCACAACACAAATATGGGGTTTAGGGCTAAAGAAAGTGGCCCCGGGGTAGTCAACATTAGCTTTTTAGTGAGGAAAACGGGCGACGGAGAGCGATGAAGAAATAAAGCTGGCTTTTCAGAACAATTGCTGGCCTCCCACCCTCCTACAAGCTTCCTAACAATGAAAATAAGGTCTCCACCAAAAATGAACCAAAACGGATGCAAAGCGAAAGTTCGAGGACCGAAACATGCGGCCTGGGGGCCCCGAAAACTGGTTGTTAAGCACCGGAGGTGGCGTTCGACCACGAAGTTGGTCTCTCGGGCCACAGTGTTTCTCAAAAGGGAGGAAACAAGGTGTGTGCCAAAAACTGAAGCAAACGGAGGTGGTTAGGCGGTCCTGAACAGAGGCACACGGCCGTCGGCTCCGAAAAATCGAAAACCGGGCTCCAAATGGGAAAAATGGCCTACGACCACGAAACGTAGCCTACGGCCACTGAGAGATGATCTATGAGACCTCTCTCTCCCTTCGGGGAGAGAAAATAGAGAAAACAGAGCCTGGTTCGCAAACCGAGGCAAGGCACGAAAGAGTCCGGAAGTCTGGAGGCAAGGCTCGCAGCAGAGACTCTGAAACTTCTGAACAAGCACGATATGCAATATCACCGAGCGCTTAATCAGTGACGTCTGAGTCTTAAGGTCGGTCAAAATGGGGTGTCTACAGTTGCCCCTCTTTGACAGAACTTGGAAGTCATAAGTGACGGGAGTGAATGTCAAAGCCCCAAAGACGACCCATTTTTGACAAGGCCGAAGACTTAGACAAACAGGTGAAGTACAGACAAATAAATGGTTGCGCCCGCAGGCTGCCTACGTATCCCTTTGTAAGGAATCAAACCAGCGTAGTTCAGGGGTAGGATAAAATGATATGCGGGAAGATTTTGATGATTGGACTTATACGCTACGCGAAGCCGGTTTAAAAATTGAGGATTTATGCGATGCACTGTAATGTAGTGGCTAAAATGCAATGTAATAGCTAAGAGGTGAAGGTACCTTACGGGGACCATTGGCAATGACTTACCTCATGCCGCTGGGGATCTTTCGCTTCTCCTTGGTCGAACTGCAGGTACTACTTTTCTCCCTGACTATGGTCGCAGCTTTCCCTATTCTCCAACAAGGTGACAGACTAGGTTGATTCGGTATCCAAAATTGAGGCGCATACATATGCTATCTCAATCTATGGGGCTACCATACAAATTTCAAGCCGAGTATATACCCCTGGGTATTTAAACCAGACTTTAGTCTCGGAAATCCTGAACCTTTGTGTTCTAGGCAAGAGCCATTCGAACTCTAGTTTCCATCGTCTCAGTTGATCTCCTAGGAACTCACTGCTAACACAGGCAGGTGGCTATACCAGACCACTGGAAGTCGTTCGGGCATGACAAACACCAAAGGAATTGCACCTTTAGAGGATTTAAGGTCTCCTAGACCCGGGAGTGCACAAGACAGTGCGAATAAAGATGCAGAATTTAAGGTCTCCTAGACCAGACAGTAAAATAGATACGATGTAATAGATGTGATGCAATAGATGCAAAGGGTGAACACACGCCAACCACGCTGGACTCGTGAGTGCAGGAAGAACAAAGAAAATCAATCAGGAGCGCGTTTCATGCAACCTAAGATAAATTCCAAACATGCTGAAATCGTGTGAGGAAAAGAACACTCTAACCATGCTGAAATCGTGAGAAGAGGTCCGAAAACAATTGCTCAAGTGCGCACACAACGCAACCAGAGATAAAATCCAAACACGCTGAAATCGTGTGAGGAACGGGACACTTAAACCACGCTGAAATCGTGAGAGGAAGTCCAAAAACAACCCGCCCAGCGCGTCTACAACGCAACCTGGGATAAAATCCAAACACGCTGAAATCGTGTGAGGAAAAGAACACTCTAACCACGCTGAAATCGTGAGAAGAAGTCCGAAAACAACCACTCAAGTGCGCGCACAACGCAACCTGAGATAAAATCCAAACACGCTGAAATCGTGTGAGGAAAAGAACACTCTAACCATGCTGAAATCGTGATAAGAGGTCCGAAAACAACTGCTCAAGTGCGCATACAACGTAACCTGAGATAAAATCCAAACACGCTGAAATTGTGTGAGGAAAAGAACACTCTAACCACGCTGAAATCGTGAGAAGAGGTCCGAAAACAACCGCTCAAGTGCGCGCACAACGCAACCTGAGATAAAATCCAAACACACTGAAATCATGTGAGGAAAAGAACACTCTAACCACGCTGAAACGTGAGAAGAGGTCCGAAAACAACTGCTGAAGTGCGCGCACAACGCAACCTGAGATAAAATCCAAACACGCTGAAATCGTGTAAGGAAAAGAACACTCTAACCACGCTGAAATCGTGAGAGGCGGTCCAAAAACAACCCGCACAGCGCGTCTACAACGCAACCTGAGATAAAATCCAAACACGCTGAAATCGTGTGAGGAAAAGAACACTCTAACCACGCTGAAACGTGAGAAGAGGTCCAAAAACAACCGCTCAAGTGCGCGCACAACGCAACATGAGATCAAATCCAAACACGCTGAAATCGTGTGAGGAAAAGAATACTCTAACCACGCTGAAATCGTGAGAAGAGGTTCGAAAACAACCGCTCAAGTGCGCATACAACGCAACCTGAGATAAAATCCAAACACGCTGAAATCGTGTGAGGAAAAGAACACTCTAACCACGTTGAAACGTGAGAAGAGGTCTGAAAACAACCGCACAAGTGCGCGCACAATGCAACCTGAGATAAAATCCAAACACGTTGAAATCGTATGAGGAAAAGAACACTCTAACCACGCTGAAATCGTGAAAAGTGGTAAACAACTCGGGAGCGTGTTCCACGCAACCTAAGTTGAGTCCCGAGGGACGACGATCCTAAACGGTGCTCAGCGTAAAAGGATAAACAATAAGAGATAACACAAGATGCAAATAAATGCAATAAGTGTGATGATACGATGCATGTTGCAAGCAATGCGGAGCGTGATGTTTAAGGAATGCAATAAACAAACAAAGCGGCACTTTAGAAAACACCTTATGGAGTGAGTGGCGGTAAACCGTTTTACTCTCACGGGGAATGGTACTTAGGGAGAGCACTTCTGATCACCATTCTGGCTTGAAATAGTGAAACAGTCAACACAGTATTTTGTTCACTTTGAACACACAGCTCGTATCGGCATACTGCTTATTCTGAACACGCAGCTCAAAACACAATATTCTACTTATTTTGGAACATACGGCTCACGCAGGACACCGTTGATTCTGAACACACGGTCCGTTCAGAACACAACTCATTCTGAACTCACAGCCCATAACACAATATTTTGTTTATTCGGCACACAGCTCATACAAGATACTGCTCATTCTGAACATACAGGATGCAATGACGAAACTTGCCGAAGTTGAAACAATCTCGGATGCCCGACATTTTTCCTCTTTTCTTTTACTTTGTAGCCCGGAACTTTCATAGCTTCAGATGGGTCCTGGTTTTACCGATTTCACATGACCTGGGTTGAATCCCGCGACTTTATGAAAGAACCAATCCTGATTTGCACAAATGTAGAGAACGACACGGCACTCTGAGCACAAAACGATTTTTGAAATTGAAATGAGAAAAGAGTTCTCAACCGGGTATTGAGCCTACAACTGACCACAGCCAAAACGACTCAACAATGGAAAACAAAGGTAGAACAACCTAAACACATCTATTGACACTTAAACGACTCAAAACAAGAATCGAGACAAACAAAACACACGAACACAACACTCAACTGTGTTACAAACACAAGAGACCTCTTGGTGCACGAGAAGCCAGTTTCTCCGGGTATTATTTCCCACCATTTTCTTATTTGTGATTCTCACATCACTCGGCCCTCAGGCTCTGTTTTTTCTGAAAAAGCCTCTTCCTCACTTTTTCTCTCAGCGCGCATCTCTCTATTCTTCAATCTCTCATTTTTTATCCCTCCCCTGGGTGGTTGATTGATAAACAGAAAGTTGCGGGCTCTTGCCCAACATAATCAGTTCGCGGCCATTTCCTCCGGTGACATCTGTTAATGCGCCGGATGAGGGAATGGAGTATCTTGATCCATTCCAATCTTGTGCTTCACACTTGGCTTGATATATCGCTGCTTGGAGGATGAGAGAGCTTTCAGCCCTTTTGTTGTCGCCTTCAGTTGTGCCTTTTCTGGCAGGGAGAGTGCCCTTTTTGGCAAGTATGGCGCCTTTTCTGGCATGTATGTTGACAATGGGGAAAAGACAGAACACCTGACACAACTATGCCCCTAGTTCATCATTTTGACCATTTTTTGTTTTTGGCTTTCTACTAAAACAATTTTAACCAAAATGAGAGTTAGATTAACCGTTTTTCGTTTTCTGATTCAAAATCATGAAGGTTATGAGACTGAAAATTTTCCTTTTTTGGGTCCAAGAAAAAGGTCAGTTTTGGAAATAGAATAGTTTTAAGAAGAAGATCAGTCAACCTTAGTAAAATTCTCAAAAACTGTTTTTTCAAACGACCACTGCTCAACAAGCATAGAACCCACTCTCGAGTGCACAACCTCAGATTCGAAGGAAAATTGCCCCTGCTTGAGGGAGCTTCATGGCCGGACTGTCGCCCCTTGTTTGAACGGCACCGCAGCGTATTGAATGGCAATGGAAAGTTGCCCCTTGTTTGGATAGCACCGCAGCGCATTGTAGTCAATCCTCAGAGTGACGAATACAACCAAATTCTCGGATACAGAGAAAGCGAAGATGATCAAAACCATTACGTGGGCACAATCAATTTGAAGTGTTTTACGGCTGGACTTCAGAATGAAGTTGCCTACGTATCCCAAAGATGGGAATCAAGCCTTACGTAGTTCGGGGTTAAGGTACATTCGGGTATTAACCTCTCCTTTTGCGCTCTAACTTTTGCCAAGGCCGCCCTTTCGGGTTTTCAACCTTGCGAGCTCTGTTTTTCTTTTCTTTCCAATTTTGTTCTTTCTTTTCTTTTTTCTTTCTTTTTCAATTCAATTTTTTCTTCATTTTTTGCATTTTCTTCAGTCATTTTTTTTTGTTCTTTTCCTTCTTTTCTTGCTCTAATTTTTGCCTGGGTCGCCCTTCCGGGTTTTCGGCCCAGCGAGCCTCTCAAGGGTAAAGGTGTAGCTTTGTCCATGTCAAATGATTTTGAGATCCTGAAGTCATCTGAACCCAGGAGAACGAAAGTTATTTGCTGACGATGCAGGAGTCCACCCAATGGGGGGGGGCTAAATTTGCTCCTAGTGTTGTGGATAGGAACTCAGTTATCCTTCAGCAATACTTTCTTCTTTCCTTCCTTCTGGGATTTGGCATTCTTGCCGATCTTCATTGATTTGCGGAATGATCCATCTTCGGCTCTTCGAGCACATTTGAAATTCGTTTGTGTAGACACCCCATTTTTGACCGACCTTGAGACTCAGACGTCACCAGTTGAGCACTCGGTGATATTGCATGTTGTGCTTGTTCAGAAGTCTTAGAGTCGCGTCTGCGAGCCCTGCCTCCGGACTTCCGAACCCTCTTTTGTGCCTTGCCTCGATTTGCGAACCAGACTCGATTTTCTTTGTTTCTTTTCCTGAGGGGAGGGAGAGGCCCCGTAGACCATCTCTCAGTGGCCGTGGGCTACTTTTTGTGGCCGTAGGCCATTTTGCCCATTTCGGAGCCCGGTTTCCGATTTTTCGGGACCGTTGGCCGTGTGCCTCGGTTCGAGACCGCCTAACCATCTCTGTTCGCTCTGATTTTTGGCATACATCCTGTTTACTCCCTTTTGAGGGACACTGGAGTCTGAGAGACCCACTTCGTGATCGAATACTACTTTCGGTGCTTAACAGGCAGTTTTCGGGGCCCCGAACTGCGCGTTTTGGCCCCCGAGCTTTCGTTTTGCATCGGTTTTCGTTTATTTTTGGCAGGTACCTCTGTTTTATCATCAGGAAGGCCGTAGAAGGGTGGGAGGCGAGTAATTGTTGTAGCAACCAGTTATATTCCTCCGGCGCCCTCCGACGCCTGTTTTTCTCACTTCCGGGCCAATGTTGAACACCCTTGGGCCACGTTCTTGAACTTTTAACCACATATTTGTGATGTACACACATGGGAGGACCCTAAAAGTTGGTGGTCGGCCACTAATGTTGCTTGACCCTTTTGACCCCCCCTAGAAATGGCTTGTTGTCCCTCATGTTTTACAGTTGCCAATTTTGAACCACAGGGTTGTGTTGAGAGCACCTAGGAGGACACCTTTTTGTGATGGCCGGCCAGAAAATCAACTTGACCTTTTTGACCCCTAGCCGGCCGGCTAGGGAGGGTGGCCGGCCGGCCACCTGCAGCTCCAAAACCTGGCCGGCCATGTTCCTTGCAATACACACTTTACAGCTGTATAGCTGTATCCCCCAGAAAATATCTCAATCCGGGGGATATTTTGAAAAAGGAACTTGGTCCTTTTTCCCAGTCTTTCCCTCCCTTTGCTCCCTCTCTTTTGTCCATATAACCAGCAGGCAGCATTGCATTAAGGGGTTAGAAAAAACCACCTTCAAGGTTGCATACAAAAAGCTCCCTCCATCTATCTCTTTCAAGCAAAAACTTCCAAGTCCTACACCACCATTTCTTCTACACCACCAACCCCCACCCTTCCATCCTCCATTCCAGAAGTTTGAAGGTGTTCTCCAAGGCCTAAGGGTGCTACAAACTCAAGCCAAGAGTTGCTAAAGACTTGTCTTCAAGGGTGAGTTTCATTTTCCCATTTCTTAGTCCATTCCTTGTATCCTTTGTAAGCCATGCACGCTTACTGTTTTGAGCTCCGGCCCTAACTGAAAGTGGCCTTCTTTTGAGATCCTTTTCACTTTTGCTTAAGGGATCAACCCTGTTTGAGGCCCTCTTGATACACTTTCTTCAATATCCTCCTTGAATGTCATTTTCTTGCATGATATTTTTAGCTTGTGTGTGATCTGTTTTGGAGCATGATATAAATTGTAAGTAGGCTTATTTTGAGCCCCTCTTCAACATTGAAGAAGGGATAATCACTGTTTGGGACATCCATGTACCACTTGTCATTATATCCATATTTAGTCCCCATTTTTGCATGACTTGGCAGCCTGTTATGCTTCCATTTTTGGACGATTTTCAGATCTAGAAAAGGTCTTATTTTGGCCATACCATCATTTTTCATTGAGGGTCCTTCACTGTTTGAGGCACCCTTCCTATACTTTGTGTTGTATCTCTCTTTTAATCCCCATTTTTGCATGACTTGGCAGCCCCTTGTGCTTCTGTTTTTGGTCATTTTACAGAGCTAGAAAAGGTCTTATTTTGGCCCATTGTTCATGTTTCATTCAGGGCCTTTTATGATTTGAGGCATCTTTTATACACTTCATGTTATATCTCTCTTTTGGACCTCATTTTGCATAGCATTTTTGACATATTTGCATACTGTTTTGGGTCCGGCCCTCAACTATAAAGTGCATTATTTTTGGTCCCTCTTCAGTGTTGTAGAAGAGTCTTTTTCTGTTTGGGCTTTGGATCTACCACTTACTTCTTTGGCCATCTTTTGGCTCATTTCTTGCATGAAAGTTTAGCCATAACTATGTTTGTTTTTGGGCTATTTTCAGAACTTTAAAAGATCATGTTTTGGGCCCCTCTTCAACTTTGTCGAAGGGCCCTAATCTGTTTGAGGACAGCAGCTGTGAGTTGCTTCTTTATCTTGCTTTTAGGGCCATTTTTGCATGCTAGTTTTGCCCTATTTGTGTTTTCTGTTTTGCCATGCTTAGAACTGTAAAAGTGCTTATTTTGGGGCTTCCTTGCTTCTGTATTTTCATTCCATGTGCCAATTATGCATGCTTTGTATAGCTGTAAGCCATTCCATATGCCTAATGTTGCATTTCGGTTTCACTCCGTGCATCGGGTGTCATTTCGCCTTGTTTCGGGGCTGTTTTGCATCTCATTTTACCTCTGATTTTTGCATTATAGTGTGCCATATTCCATGTCTTCGCCATGTCTCATTAGAGTGGCATTTCGGTGCCTGAGGGTCGGTCCTCGGTTTGCGTGCACGCATTTCGAGTTGTCTTATTTTCATCTGACGGCCTCTTATGTGAGTGTGGCTGAGGCTCTCTCATGTTAGTATAAGTCCATGTTGCATTCTATATGCCATTTTAGCCATATTGCATTGCGTATGCCAATGCCTCGGTTTGCGTGCCCGTGTGCACGCTTTTCGAGGCACTTCATTTTCATCCATCGGCATCCTATGTGAGTGTGGCTGAGGCTCTCTCATGTTGGTATAAGCCCATATCATAGTTTTCATATCATTTGCATTGCGTATGCCATTGCCTCGGTTTGCGTGC
>NW_021024505.1:867359-899047 GCF_004153795.1 Camellia sinensis | reverse complement strand
CAGGCAAGTCGAGAGGTCTTGAGGCAAGGCGCGTAGCCGAGGCCTCCGGGAACTCCAAACGAACACAAACATGGATGATCACCGAGTGTTCAAACGGTGACGTCCAAGTCTTAAGGACGGTCAAAAATGGGGTGTCTACAACTGTGCTTGGTGGCAAATCCGCAATCTTTAAGCCCACTTGATGTGGCAAATTTAAACCATTTTCGCAAACAAACATGAGTTCAATTGTTCCAAATTGAGCAAACTAGTTTATACTTGATTGTGCGCATCACATAGTAAAGCTAGTTTAATAACCGGAACAAGAACACATAATGTGTATAAAAAAATTATATCATGATTAGTAGAGGCTGGTCTTTGATCGGACGAGCAGGGATGCTCAATTCGGAACCTTCCCCTCTTGTACCCAAGTTCTCGAGCCTAGGCAACTTTGGTGATGACGAACACGTGGCCTTTGGCACCGAGTCAGGGTTTCCTAAATTTCCCAAAATAAAATATTTAGGTGGCGACTCTGTATCTGGCAAAGCAGTCCATGTTTGGCACTTCTTTCAAAAATCTGTTTTCTCAAAACGATTTGCCGGATTTGGACTCTTTGGTTCAGATTAAGAACCGTGACAATTTGAGAGTCCTGAGCTGTAGTGACCCCAAATGAACGGAATGGGAGCTCACCCTCCCGGGGGCGTTCGGGGAAGTCTACAGTTTGTCCCTAGTTCGAGGGGTGCTCCTGATCTAGCTTTGCAAGCTTCTTGATCTGACTTTGTCGCCGCTACTTCATAGGCTGCTTTTTATCCGGCCACACAGGCCTTACATTGTAGTTGACCGTTGAACATTCTGAATCCAAGTTCAAGTTTTGAAATCAGGAGGGGTGGAGTCTCGAGGCTGAGAGCGATCCTAGGCTGCACAATCCGAAGAGAGATTCCACACAGGTCTTCGCAGAACCGCGCAAAACATTTTTTTGAAATCTTTTAAGAAAGCAACCAGTCGCTCGCGCTGAAGATAGTGTAGAACCAATCTGGATCAAGCCGGGATCCTTCCCAGTACTCACACTAACAAGCATGATTTCATTCATTAAGGGCTTAGCATGCCTCTCTTTCTCTCAATTGATCAAATTTTTGCAAAACCTGAGGAATTTCTTCCCCTTTGTTTTCACCGCTGTGTTAGAAAAAGTTTTGAAAAGCTTAGGTTAATACAATGATTTCAAGGCACAGAAGAGTAGACAAAAAGTACTGTCGTTTCATTCAAACTTTCTGGCACAGCTGGCGCAAGGTAGAAGCAAACACAAGAGTGTGAAAATCACTGCTGTTTCATTCAAATCTTTTGGTGTTACTGGCTCCACGGCAGAAACAGACTCAAAAGAAAACAAAAAGACCAACACAAAACAAGCAAGTGATGTCCGAGGTATCACCCTTGAAATCACCCGACTCTAACAAAACAGGACTGACTCGATACAACAAGACAGACCCAACTGACTCAGTACAAAAAGACTGACTATATACAAAACAATAGGACTGACCCAATACCCAAGTCAGAAAGTACAAAAACTAGCATTCGCAAATGCTCAAAACAGTGCGTGCCACACGCCACATCTAGAGTAAACCGAGTGCCGCCCGCAGGTGGTTCATCCCCTGATCACATATTCGCACTATCCCCCAGGTTCACTGATCCAGTGGCGATAGAATTTGCAGGACCTGGTGCGGCAATGACCCCGTTGTCAAACAGATCTTGTACATCATGGCGCAGACGAAAGCAACTGTCGGTGTCATGGCCGGTTTATTGATGGTAGGCACAGTATTTAGTTTGGTCATGCTTTGCAGGGATAGGATCGGGTAGGGGCCGTTGTTCCAACGGTTTCAAATGTCCTTTCCGAAGTAAGACCTCTAAAGCCTTTGACAAAGGCATATGAAGTGGGGTGAAAACCCTCTTGACTCGAGGTGGATATTTAGTTTTTTGTGAGCTACTTCCGGACGCATCGGTGAATAGGGTAGCTGTTTTTGATGCGGTGGTGGTAACCATGCCCACTTCAAAAGATCTTGCAGCTGTATCACCACTGGTGGTCGCATTTGAACTGCGGGAAAATGCCCTCCTAGGTTGCTCCTTCTCCTGGTCAAAAAGGCCCTGCTTCATAGCGTCCTTGATCTGTACTCCCATCTCATGTAAGTCTGAAAAGGTGGGGAAGGGGAGAACGATCATTTTCTGCATAAGCTTGGGCTGGAGATTGCGCACAATCATCCGAATTTGATCTTTGTCAGTAGGCCTAAGGGTCATCATCGAGGCCTTGGCCCTCCAGCGGGCTACGAAATCAGAAAAACTCTCTTTAGGCTCTTGCCTTGTTGTCTCAAGAGCACGAGTTGTAATCTTGATTTGCGTGTTATAAGAGTACTGCGCAACGAAGGCCTCGGCCATCTCATCCCAGTTCCATTTGACATCGTCTTCTAATTTTGCATACCAGATAGCGGCCACACCCAACAGGGTCCGGCCGAATAATGAAAGTTTCTGCAGGCTGGTGAGGCCCATCGACCTTAGTATGTCCGAAAACAACCGGAGGTGCACTATGGGATCGCCAGATCCATCAAATCGGTCGATGTGTGGCATCTTAAATCTGTCTGGCAGCGTCACATCTGCGTCGGTATACCCGTCCTCAATGTCCGGGATGGACTTGGCGCCTTGAGATTTCTTGAATAGCTTTTCAAACTTGCTCACCTTCAATGCTGTAGGGATTAACTCGAACTCAAAAGGTGAATCTGGCAGGTTGATCGGTGCTTTAGACAGCTGGGGTAAGATTGGGGGCGGAGCCGGTCCTGTCAGAATGTTCGTATCTCCCTGGACATTTGGTACCTCCTCTGGTGCTGGAACTCCTGGTGGGGGGGCTTGGTGCGAAGCAGATGCTCCATTTTGCTGTTGCAGCCTGGTGATTAGCGCAGCCTGCTGTTTGGCAAATTTCGTCTGGCGGGTAGCATCTTGCTGCATGAGTTTCATACTTTCTTGGGGTTGATGCATCATTTCCTCCATCCCTGCCATGTTCTGTTGTTTCGGCTGACTGACTGGTATATCTATCTCTGTGATAAAAACTGAGGCCTCAGCCTGACTGTTCACTGATGGGGTGAATAAGACTGATCTGGTGACTGCTGAATTGGTGATCTGTGCCTAACTGGCCCCTTTTACCCTGCCTCTGGCGGAGGAACACTGATTTTTCCTTGAACTGAATCTCTGACCTGACAAAGTCTATCAGCACAAGTCCAATGAACCTCGGGGGATATCGGAGCCTTCTGAAGCTATGGTTCCAAGACTACCCTCTAGCAAAAGAGAAAACATGCAGCATCTCAGCCTGATTTCACCTGAACAGATATGAGCATAGTTGAATGAGTGTGCTCTCTACTGAATTCTGCCCAAAATTTTGCCGGTGAACTGATACCCTCAGGTAAAACTGATTCCCAGATACTGATGCCCTCATGCCTGATACCTAGACTTGCAAACTGTTACATGCATTCCTGTAGGGACACATCCCTAAAAGCACATAGCAAGCAAGTGAGAGCCAAAACACCCCTATGTTGGGGGTAGGGTTTCCCTGTCCTATTTTGTCAGGAGCTAAGGTTTCACTACGCACGCAGCGGTTTCAAACAACCTATATCGGGTAAGCAACCTGTCCTAGTTTGGAATGGTCACTATGGATCCGAATATGCACTAGGTCGAATGGTCAAAAAGGGTGCCCCGGTAAAACCGGGGTTTGTGTTCCCATACTGGCAGAGCCCATAACCGGTCAGCCTTATGGTCATGCCTTGACAACACAGTGTCTTAGGCGCACCAATGCAAATGCAATGCAAAGAAACACATAAGTGTAGTCAAAACCAGATATCATGAGTTCGAGTCAAGTTCTCTATATTCCCCAGCAGAGTCGCCAGAAATTGTAGACGTCCCCGAACGCCCCGGGAGGATGAGTCCCGTTCTGTTCATTTGGGCTCACTACAAGTTCGAACTCTCAAATGTCATGGTTCTTAATCTGAACCAAAGAGTCCAAATCCGGAAAATCGCATTGAGAAAATAAATTTTTTTGAAAGAAGTGCCAAACATGGACTGCTTTGTCAGATACAGAGTCGCCACCTAAATATTTTATTTTTGGAAAATTTAGGAAACCCTGACTCATTGCCTAAGGTCACGTGTCCGTTATCACCAAAGTTGCCTTAGCTCGGGAACTTGGGTACGATTGGGAAAGGTCACTTCGTGAGCACCCCCGCTCGCCCGATCAAAAATCGGCCTCTACTACCAGATACTAGTTGGAACTATCGTCTTACCGAATAGCCAGATTACTAAGTAGCGGCACACATACAAATAGACGGATCGCCTGAAATTGGAACGAAACATCCATGTTTGAAAAACGGTTTGCACTCGCAAGTAGGTCTAAAATGTGATTTGCCCACCCTCAGTGGCTAGAAAAACATATTTCCCACTATCTAGGGCTTAAAACTCACAATCAATGCATTTATCCCAATTCAAATAAACCAACCTTAACCCACAGGCACAGGGAGAAATCACATAGATGAAAGCCTCATGGTAGATTATCAAGAGCAGGCAGTCACACGCATGCATCAAGGATGCAAAGCATAAAACTTACCGAGTACTCAAGCCAAAACAATACTATAGAAATCCAGCATCTAACATACAAGAAATGCCTAATCAACACATGCAAAATGCAACTAAGATAGGCTCGGCTATTCTAAAGATCATATGAAATGCTACAACTAACATGTATTCAATCTGGAATTGAATACAAAACAGTTAGTATGAGCCCAACCCGTGCATGCAAGACAGATGAAAATGCAACATGCTAACAACGTAGCAAGAAACATCCTACACAACCTATCAAACTGATAAATAAAAGGTAGAAAACGTGGGGTTGGAAGACATACATCACACACACACACACTATTAAACATTGCCTCGCGCAGAGGGTCCGAATAAATAATACAGTCCAAATGAATAAATATCAGCCTGAATAAATACAGGAAATCCTAATTAATAAACAAATTAATCTTAAGGAAAGCATAATTGGCCACCCAAATCCAAGACCACCTCAGCCCGTTTTGTTCCAGCAATGTGATATAGTCGCAGGTGCCTCAAGCAGGTTATCCGGTTCCTGCGGAAATCGCCTTGCAATGCCCGATTGCCTCGTGTATGCAATATCTTGCGGTGGCGTGCCAAGCTCCGAATGGCGATTTTTGAATTTGACTGCAACGAAGAAACAAAGGCAGGCAAAGTATTTCACCATTATGTAACAGACAACTCTCAGGGAGTGTATCCTCGTCCTCGTGCACAATCACGCATCTCATGCACACTCATGCTGAGGAATCGAATTGCAAAAACTCAATATCAAAAGAATAGCACATTAGGGACACAATAAGCCAGACTCCATACAGGATAATTCGGGGATGTCGGCGACCGGGAATTGAGACACGTCCTCAATTCGGAAAGAACGTCCCCTTCGCGTCACATTGGCAACTCCTTACCA
This sequence comes from Camellia sinensis, assembly GCF_004153795.1. Classification (NCBI taxonomy): domain Eukaryota; kingdom Viridiplantae; phylum Streptophyta; class Magnoliopsida; order Ericales; family Theaceae; genus Camellia; species Camellia sinensis. Next base: position 893,547 of record NW_021024505.1, on the reverse strand, counting down.
AAGGAACAATGCAATATGCAGACCATCATGAATGCAATCCTAACATGCCAAACCTAGCAAGCAATGCTATGAATGCACACACAATGTCACGATGTAACGAGCATACACAATGCTCTAACATCACCTAATCACAATGCTATAATGAAATGGCATACACAATGCATAATGGACTACACACAGACGGACCGCAGCCACAACTCACATCAATACCATTAGGTAAAATGAGACCTCGAAAATGGCCGCACGCTATGCACGACCGACGACGAACCTAAGCGAAAACAGTAAACGTGTCTACAAGGCAGCAAGGGATGCACAGATGGCAGCAAACTCAAAAATCCCAGGCACTGAAATATGAGCAAAACAGCCCCGAACAGGAAAAAATGGCACTACCATGGCATAGATGAAACCCAAACTCGAAACTAGGCACATGAATGACCATACTAACAAAATGCATTATTTGATCATGCAAGGCTACCGACAGAGCCAAGATCCCAAAACCCCATGAACATTTCCTATTCAAACAGGGCCAAAAGATGCATAGCCAGGTGGACAAAATAGCATGAACTGACTAGCAATCATGTTTACATGCAAGTCATGAACGCAAAGTAATCTCACCAAACCAAAAAAAAAATCAAGTGAATAAATCATGTGAAAAAGGCCCAAATAACCACTGATATGAAACCATGCTATGCAAAAATAATGAGTTACTTGGAGGGCATCCAAGGAGTATAACACAATGCAAGGTAGACAGTTAGCATGGAAAAACTAAAAAATCAAATATGGTAGTCCTTTCAAGGCATATATGCACCCTGGAAAGTGACTTCGAAGCATGCAAGGTAGGGTCTGTTTGGAAGGCCAAAAAGGCCACCAAACAAGAGAAGGAGAGAGGGGGTCACCCCCCTCTAATCTTGGCTCTCAAAATAGTGTTCTAGCCACTGAAAATCCACTGGATTTTAGTGGCTAGAAGGCCAAACAAAGCATGCAATTGGGGCTTAGGTGTAAGGCTCAAAACAAGGGACAATCAAGCATATAAGGAAGCATGTGGCCTCAAATAAAATAATGTCCCTAATAAAACATGAAGATAATGTCAAAACAAGCATTTTTCCAGTTTATAACAAGTCTCAAAAATGAACATAAATAGGGCTAATCTATCATGCAAAAATGGCCCTAAAAGAGAGAATAGAGACAAGGGACAGAAGCTGGCCCCAAACAGTGATGAGCCCTTCAACAAAGTTGAAGAGGGGCTCAAAATGAAGCACTTTACAGTTTATGACCAAGTCCAAAATAGCTCACAAGTAGGGATACAATATGATGTAAAAAAAGGCCCTAAAAGAGAGATAGAAAGCAAGAGGTAGTATCTGGCCTCAAAAGTGAAGATCCCTTCAACAAAGTTGAAGAGGAGCTCAAAATGAAGTACTTTACAGTTTGGCTCGAAGCCCAAAAATGCTTACAAACAGGGCTAACATATCATGCAAGAAATAGCCATAAAAAAGGGATAAAGGGAAAGGGGTAGCAGGTGGCTTCAAACAGAGAAAAACCCTTGATCAAACATGAAGATAAGCTCAAAATAAGACCATTTCCAGTTTGTGTTGGAGCCCAAAAATGATAGAAAATATGGCTTAGATATAGAGCAAAATAAGGCAAGAAAAGAGAAGAAGAAGACTTACCCTTGAAGACCAAACTTCAGCAGCTCTTGGACCAAATTTCTGAGCTCTCAACCCCTTCAAAATAGTCCCAAAATGCTGGAATGGAGGATGGAGGCCTTGTGCTATGGGTTGGTGTGTAAATGGCCAAGAACCAAGGGTGTTTTGAGGCTTGGAAGAGAGGGAGATGGAGGATTGTATGCAATGGCCCTAAACAATTTTTTGTAACCCTTAGAAGTGGAGGAGAGTGCTGGTTTTAAAGAAGGAGAGAGGCCAAGGAAAGGGGGGGGAAAAATTCAAATTTCCCCCCCAAAAGGCAGCCCCCCGGATACAAAATCTGGAGAAAAACAGAGGGTACAGCTGGAAGGCATTTGGAGAGAGGATTCTGGCCGGCCAAGTTCAAAAGGTTCAGGTGGCCGGCCGGCCACCACCGATGGCCGGTCGGCCAGGGGTCAAAAGGGTCAATGAAAATTGCTGGCCGGCCACCTCAAAAAGGTGGCCTCCCATGTGTGCACAACACAACTATGTGGTCAAAACCCAGAAAATGTGAACCAGCAGAGAGAAAAGCCAACTTTTTAGAGGGGTTCAAAAGGGTCAAGGACAATTACTGGCTGGCTTATACATATTGGTGGCCTCCCAGGTATGTACAACACAAATATGGGGTTTAGGGCTAAAGAAAGTGGCCCCGGGGTGGTCAACATTAGCTTTTTAGTGAGGAAAACGGGCGACGGAGAGCGATGAAGAAATAAAGCTGGCTTTTCAGAACAATTGCTGGCCTCCCACCCTCCTGCAAGCTTCCTAACAATGAAAATAAGGTCTCCACCAAAAAAGAACCAAAACGGATGCAAAACGAAGGTTCGGGGACCGAAACATGCGGCCCGGGGGCCTCGAAAACAGGCTGTTAAGCACCGAAGGTGGCGTTCGACCACGAAGTTGGTCTCTTGGGCCATAGTGTTCCTCAAAAGGGAGGAAACAGGGTGTGTGCCAAAAATCGGAGCAAGCGGAGGTGGTTAGGCGGTCCCGAACCGAGGCACACGGCCGTCGACTCCGAAAAACCAAAAACCGGGCTCCAAATGGGAAAAATGGCCTACGACCACGAAACGTAGCCTACGGCCACTGAGAGATGATCTATGAGACCTCTCTCTCCCTTCGAGTGGAGAAAATAGAGAAAACAGAGCCTGGTTCGCAAACCGAGGCAAGGCACGAAGAGTCCAGAAGTCTAGAGGCAAGGCTCGCAGCCAAGACTCTGAAACTTTTGAACGAGGACGATATGCAATATCACCGAGCGCTCAATCAGTGACGTCTGAGTCTTAAGGTCGGTCAAAAATGGAGTGTCTACACCTCCCATTTGTATCCCACACCTCCATGAGTTATCCCATATATTAGGGATTACTAGTTCGACCGGACTATTAGTTCGGCCTTCACTTTTTTAGCCAAACATTGGACTATCCACTTTGTTAGACATGGAGTCTAATCCCATACATTAACATTAATCCCACCAAACAAACACCCCCCGAGACTGTTTGGTATAGTTTATGAAATTGTTTATATATATATAATGATTTAAAAAATTTGTCTCAAAGTAATTAGTGCAACTTTTATAGTTTATGAGACAGAAATAAACTTGAATAATTTTTTTGAGCTTGCTAGAAATTGTAACAAAGAGTCTTATAGATAACATGGTGTAAAGATCATAATTTGAGAGTATTGAGGTCTTTTAATCTACTAATCTGAACCTTTTTCAATCGGTTAATTTTGTATCACATTCCCTCATGAGACTCAATAGTCTTCTTAAATATATAGCACGAGAAAATTGTCAATTCAAAGACTCATTTTTATATCTAAAGTTGGAATTTAGAATTGACTCGACATAAGTCTATTTTGGAAAGTAATTTTTTTGACTCCTTTTAAAAAAAAAACGTATAAAAAAAAATAAATTAGTGATGTGATTTAAAAAAACCAAAAAATCAAAAAACTAACTTCCAATCAACTTTCTAAAATAGGCCATAGTTTAATCGCATGATTTTATATCCGAAACTAAATACAACAAATAGCTAAGTCTTTTCCAATTGAAGACTATTACTAGTCTGTTTGGTGTAGTTTTTAACAAGTTGAATGTTGAGAATCATATAGTAGAATTTAAATAGACATTTTTTTCTTACTTTTCAATATTCACACACACACACACACACACACATATATATTAATTTATTTAAGCTATTTTTTCTTAACAAGCCTATATTCATAAGACTCAATAATAAGAGTGGTGCTATATCTCCCAATATATCACCCCATGTTGACCTCTAATTTGTGAGACTCAATAATAAGAGTGGTGTTACATCCCCTAATATATCATCTCCATATTGACCTCTAATGAGATGGAAGAGAGAGAATAGAGAGAGATAGAGAGCGGAGAAATGAGGAGTGTGAGTCCCTCTTCATATGGTCATTCCATGTGATTGTGGGTGGATTAGGAATGCTCAATTAGAGCTTTCAAATATTTTTCGTATAATAATAATAAGGAGAAAAGGAAAGAGAAAAACATGGCACACTATATCTACTTTCATTCTTATGCAATATTTTGTCAAACTTAATAATTTTGGGTTGAAAATCTACTAATTCTTTGAGAAATATTTTCTAAATGATTTCCCAATTTTATATAATTCTACTAACAACTAGATTTGGTAAAAAGTCAATTGAAAATAATTTTAAGCATATAATTAAATTGTGTGCCTATGTTATATTATTTTATACTTGTTGGATTACCAATTTAATACAAATCAATGATATTGTAGGCACTCAAATGAAAAATATAAAATAAAAGAGAACCTCAATAGTTATCCTTATATTGAGATGGTCTAATATTTAAAAAATTACTAAGAATTTAAAATGTGTTGAGTTTTAATTTGTAGGTATATTTTTTAAAATTCATTATACAAAACATTTTTACATGAAAAATATTTAGAAAAATGACATTATTTAAATGTATGGTGAGGATAGAGAGAGGGGAAAAAAAAGTGATCAAAGATAGATATCAAACTATCAGTTCAAGTGAATTAATGTACTGTACAATAATCTTTTTAAAGACAAAACTATCTTTTTATTCTTTTCTTTTTAGAAAATATATCATCCGTCACAATAAATACAAAAGACGAGAAACAAAGAATATTTTCTAAATAGTAATAAATTAGATGATATTATGACATATTATTACATCTTAACATGACAGTTATTGATTATAATGTGGTGATATTAAATGTATTAATTAATTTTCATTTGAGTTGCACTGTGGAAGGTGGCTGCGAAGGTAGTGGCATTTGAGTTACAGGTAGACAACTTGATCACATCAGATGACGTGAATGTAAATGTTCACATCAGATGACGTTGTGATAAAGGTGATGTTAAGGTTCACATTAACATTGCATCAAATTACACAACCACAAGCCTCAACTTTCATTTGAATATAAACATGACTATATGTGATGACGTGAATGTTCACATTAGATGACGTGAATGTGAATGTTTACACTAGATAACTGTTAGTGGGAGTGGGGTGCAAACCACTGTTGGTGATTCACAATGAGAGATTTAAAACTGCACCAAACTAAAATTTAAATTCACTCAAAATAATTCTGAGAAAACAAACAAACAGAGCACTCTATTATTTCTTTCTCCCACACACTTATCACTTCGATTCATTAGTTATTTATAGATAAACTAGAAATGTGAACACATTAAATGCAACTACAGCTAGCAGTGTGAACGCATTAAATGCAACTACGGCTAGCAATGTGAACGCATTGAATGCTAGCAGCCAACCATATTTGAAAATCTTGATTTCAGCCATACTCCTTCTCTTAGGCCGGTGGAAATTATTATAGGTGAAGCAAGATTACTTCACAATATCTCCCCTTAATCTTGATTCTCAATGCGGCTTCATCCCGAGCATTTTCTTAATTCTGTTGTCATTTTTCAATGGCTTCGTGAAAATATCTGCAAGCCGAACTGGAGATTTGCAAGGAAATAATTCCACCTCTTTATTTTTCACATGTTCTTGAATGAAATGATAGCGGGTGTTAATATGCTTACTTCTTTCATGATAAACTGGGTTATTTGCCAATGCAATTGCTGAGCGATTATCAATATAGATCTCAGTGGGTTTTTCTTGTGGAAATCCCAAATGCTTCAGCATGTTCTGTAACCATATTGCATGGCACACAGCTGAGTTGGCTGCAACATACTCAGCTTCGCAAGTCGATAATGTTATAATGACTTCTTTCTTGGATGACCATGTGAAGACTGTTTCTCCCATAAAGAAAGTAAATCCCGTAGTACTTTTCTGTTCATCCAAGTCACGTCCCCAGCCGCTATCTGAGTAGCCAACAAGACTGAAATTTTCAGTTGGTTTATAGAATAAACCATCATCGACTATACCTTTAATGTAGCGAAGAATCCTCTTTACTGTATAAAGGTGTGACTCATCTGGTGTTTCCATATATCTGCTAAGCAGTCCTACTCCATAGAGTATGTCTGGCCTGGTGCAAGTAAGATAGTGAAGACTTCCAACTAGGCTCTTGAAGTAAGTTGGATCCACATCACCTGCCTTTGTACCTTTTTTGAGCTCCACTCCACTGTCTACAGGAGTGTTCACTGGATTGCAATTTTCCATTCCGTGTCTCTTGAGAATTTCCTTGGCATAACCACTTTGGGAAATAAAAATTCCATCTTTTCTTTGTGCTACTTTAATGCCGAGAAAATGAGCTATCAATCCAATATCTGTCATTTCAAATTCTTGGACCATGCTTCTTTTAAAGTCTTTGAACATGGCTGGATTGTTTACGGTGAAAATTAGATCATCAACATAAAGACAAGCAAGCAACATGCTTCCATCAGCTTCCTTCTTCAAATATAGTACGTGCTCATATAGACATTTTTTAAAACTATTGTCATGAAAATACTGATCAATTCTAGTATTCCATGCACGCGGAGCTTGCTTCAATCCATAAAGTGCTTTCTTCAATTTGTACACTTTGTCTTTATGCCCATTCTGAACATACCCCAAAGGTTGTTCAATATAGATTTCTTCTTCATGGAAACCATTAAGAAATGTAGATTTCATATCAAGTTGATAAATCTGCCACTTGTGTTGGGCAACCAAAGAAATCATTAGCCTGATAGTCTCCAATCGAGCAAATGGAGCAAACACCTCTCCAAAATCAATTCCAACTCTCTGTTTGTAACCTTTTGCTATTAACCTTGCCTTATAGCGTTGCAATTCGCCTTGTGCATTCCTCTTTGTCTTGTATACCCATTTCACTCCAATGGGTTTGTGCTCCTCCGGTAGACTGGTAAGCTTCCATGTGTCATTTTTCTCAATGGCATGAATTTCTTCATCCATTGCTTTCTTCCATTTATCTTCTTGGATGGCTTCTGAGAAAGTAAGTGGATCACTATTTGCAAGTAGGCAGAACAAATTCAGATATGCTTTTTCTGTAGCTTCATATATCTCCTGCAAATTTCTCATTGGTCTTGGTTGTTTGAAAAAACTATCATCTGATGATGCTGATGATGATGATGATACAGCACTTCTGTGAGAAACTGGTGATCTAGATGTCGGTATTCTATGTGGAGGAGTTTATGGCTCATCTTGAACTTCTCTTGTGATTTCAACCGGATCTTTTTTGATGTTTCATCTTCAAGAATGAGTTCTCTATCTTTAACAACTTTATCTTGATTCCAGTTCCAAGCTTCTTCTTCTTTAAATATCACATCTCTACTCATGATCACCTTTCTGGTAATGAGATTATACAACTTGTATCCCATTGTTTTGTCTCCATATCCGACAAGGATACATTTTTCTCCCTTATCATCAAGCTTAGTTCTTCTTACTTCTGGAATCTTGGTGTACGCAACACACCCAAATATTCTGAGATGGTTGACATTTGGCTTATGTGAACTCCAAACTTCTTCTGGAGTCATAGAGTAAAGGCCCCTGGTTGGACATCTGTTCAATAAATACACAACACATGATACGGCTTCAGCCCAAAATTGTTTGGGTAGTCTTTTTCCTTTCAACATGCTCCTTGCCATAGCTAAGATTATGCGATTCTTCCTTTCAGCAACACCATTCAACTGTGGCGTATAGGATGGTGTTGTTTGATGCTTAATTCCATGCTCTTTGCAATAATTCTTGAAAACATCTAATTTATATTCTCCACTTTGATCTGATCGCAATGCCTTGATGTAGTAGCCGCTTTGCTTCTCTACAAAAGCTTTGAATTCTTTGAAGATACTGAACACCTTCGACTTTCTTTTAAGAAAATATACCCATGTCTTCCGGCTATAATCATTAATGAAGGTGAGAAAATATCTATTCTGTCCATTTGACATTGGCTTCAATGGACCACGCACATCAGTGTGCACTAGCTCCAACGGCTTTATTGCTCTCCACTTCACTTCTTTGGCAAATCTAGTTCTATGATGCTTGCTAAGAATGCAGCTTTCACAGACCTCATTAGTATGAGCAATATGAGAGAGCCCTTTCACTATATTCTTGCTTGACAACAACTTCAAGCATCCAAAGTTGAGATGTCCAAACCTCAATTGCCATAACCAGTCTGTCTTTGATGATAGTACTTAAACACTTCGCAGCATCATGTTGGATGTTCAATGCAAACATCTGATTCTTAGACATTCTCACCCGAGCAATCAAATTACCATGATTGTCTTTAATGGTAATATGACAATCTTTCATGCTGATGTCGTATCCTTTCTCTAGGAGTTGTCCCATACTCAAAATGTTGTTCTTCGTGGCAGAAACATAATAAACATTGGAGATGTAATCAGGATCTCCATTCTTGAGCTTGATCAGAATATTGCCTCTTCCTTTCACTAGAGTCTTTGAAGAATCACCAAATGAGAGTTGTGCTTGTACAGTCTCGTCAAGATCAACGAACAACCCTCTTTTACCACACATGTGATTACTGGCTCCCGAATCTAGATACCAAACATTGTTTTGGTTTTCAGTGTGTCCATGGTGGACAAATAGGATTGTAGGTTCAACTTTGTTTATTTCCTACTCGGCAAAATTTGCTTGCTCTTCGACTTCTGTTGTTGCTCTACTTCGGCATTCATTGCTGTAATGCCCAAACTTGTGGCACTGGTAGCACTGAACATTGCTTTTGTCAACTCTTGTTCGGTTGTTGTAACCACCTCCTCTACCTCTTGCTCTTCCTCTTGAAGCAAAGTGTGGTTGACTTCTTCCTCCTCTGGCTGGACCTTTTCCGCCTCTTCCTCGAAAACCAGAACTTCGGTTATTGTAACCATAGCCTCTACCTTGGCTTCTTTGTGATGTCCCCCTTGCTCGTTTCTGTCATCTCTGAAAGAAAGCTTTGATTGAAGAGCTTGCTTTAGAGAACTTGAGGGAGTCTTCTTGTTGATCCTTTGTTCATGAATCTCAGGTGTGCCCATCTACTCATCGGTTGCCCTGGCACTGAGATCCTTGGACTCTTCTATTGCTACAAATACGTGCTCGAACTTGGGACTCTGTGATCGGAGAATCTTCTCTATCACTTGAAGAGATTTCATCTGCTCTCCGTATCTTCTCATCTGATTAACAATGGCCAATGTTCTGTTAAAATACTCAGAAATTGACTCATTCTCATTCATGTGCAGCATCTTGAATTCGCCATGTAACATCTGGAGTTGAACTCTGATCGTCTTCTCAAATCCGCGGTATGAATTGCGAAGAATACTCCATGCCTCTTTAGAGGTTGCTACTGTTGAAATCTTCTTAAAGCTTGACTCATTAATGCTTCCATAGAGTAGATACAAGGCCTTTTTATCTCTCCTCCTTGAATCTTTTAACGTCATCTTTTGAGCATCATTTAAATTTCCTTCATCTGTGAGAGTAACTGGCTCATTATATCGTCGATCCACTAACTCCCACAAATCTTGTGAGGCTACTAGGATTTGCATTTGAATACTCCAATTTTTATAGTTCTCCTTGTTGAGTTTTGGAAACTGGGGCTGAAAGAAGTTGTTTGTGTTGGCCATTGGTTGTCTTTAAAAATTTGTTAATTTTCAGGATGGAATTTGCAAATTCTGACCGTACAGATATGTCCAGAATATTCCATATAGTTGGAAAGCACCATTGGATCACCAAAAACGGACTTCAAACGGCTCAAATCTAACAAAAAAAAATTGAACGGCTTAGATCGGCGAAATCTGGAACTTCTGAGAAGCACCGGATAATTTTTTCGAATCGAATGACGTTAGCGGCATGGCGGCTTGGCTTGGTCTGTGGCTTGGCGGCGCGACTCGGTCCGCGGCTTGGCTGGACTCGACGGCTCGGCTGAATGGCTTGGTGTGACGTCAGCAATGACGTCAACTCCAAGGATCCAGATCCGGGCTAATGGATCGGATTCCAGATGTGTTAGACCCTGCAACTCCGGGCGAAGAAGGCACGTGGCAGTGCATGGCGACGGCGTCAGACGGCGCGTGTGGCGCATGCGGGCTCTGTGGGCCTTGATTTTTGACGTGTTTTTTTTAGTGTGATCGTCTCGATGAGACCTACACACTGGTGTGATCAAAAATGAATTTCAACAACTTTGATTTCTGGGTAAATTTTGAAACAACGCTCTATTCTTGAAAATTTCGCAGAATGTCTGCAAATTCAAGCTACCTACGGCTCTGATACCACTGTTGGTGGGAGTGGGATGCAAACCACTGTTGGTGATTCACAATGAGAGATTTAAAACTGAACCAAACTGAAATTTCAATTCACTCAAAATAATTCTAAGAAAACAAACAAACAAAGCACTCTATTATTTCTTTCTCCCACACACTTATCACTCTGATACATTAGCTACTTATAGACAAACTAGAAATGTGAACACATTAAATGCAACTACGGCTAGCAGTGTGAACGCATTGAATGCTAGTAGCCAACCATCTTTGAAAATCTTGATTTCAACCATACTCCTTCTCTTAGGCCGGTGGAAATTATTATAGGTGAAGCAAGATTACTTCACAACAATGTTGTGATAAAGGTGATATTAAGGTTCATATCAGCATTGCATTAAATTACACAACCACAAGCCTCAATTTTCATTTGAATATAAACATGACGTGTGAAAGTTCACATCAGATAACGTTGTGATAAAGGTGATGTTAAGATTCACATCAACATTGCATCAAATTACACAACCACAATTCTCAACTTTCATCTGAATATAAACATGACGTGAATATTCATAATAAAAATAGGACAATCACATTATGTGTTGTCAATTACATGATATTGATATTTAATGTTAATTGTCATTACCAATAGTAATCACAATCACAAAAAGGAGAAATATAACATATTATCACTGCTTAAAAATAAGAATATTCACATATTGTGAACGTTCACATTACTATATTAGATGAGGGAGAATTTTTCAAAAATGTGTTGTGAACGTTGACATCAGATAAGAGAGAATTCTTACGGCGTTGAAGCCATTAAAGAACTTTCCGAAAATGTATCCATTTTATAAGATTATCAAATTTTTTAATAAGTTTGATGAAAATGGAGCTTTTTTGGTTTAGGGTTTAGGGACATTAAATATCGATATTAAACTTTGATGAAAAGGGAGCTTTTTTGGTTTAGGGTTTAGAGACATCAAATATCAACATTAAATATAAGGGCATAAGAGTCTAAGAAAATAGTGTAAATCAAGAAAAAAAGATTTTATGGAATAAAAGTATACATACATGGGACTAAGTGAGTTAAAAAATTCTTTCATGAATTTTTTAAATTAGAACACTTCCAAATGAGATTTATCAATAAAAATCTCAAAAAGTATACATTTTTTTAATGATAAATATGATAAATTGAACTAGTGTCCATTTTGTATTAGGTGAAAATTTTTGTATTTAATAGTCAAATGTATTAGGTGAAAATTTTTATTTATCTATTTAAAAGTGAGTCATATTGTGTCATTCATAAATTTGTAAAATACATAATTGGTCTAAAAAATGACATAAATATGCAATACTACTGAATAAAGCATTAAATAACTTTTCTTCAACAAAGTCGGCTAATATTATCACACTCATAAAATTTTAGCTAATAAGAATTTAGGGTTTAAATCAATCTTTAGCCACCACGACAGATTATTGCATAAAAGATTATTATAGAAAAATCTTATTTGTTGATTTTAATAACACCCACAGTAAGTATCATAAAATTATGAGAAATTTAGCTAAAATTCTTCCATTAAAACCTTATTTGATAAAAATAACAGTCCAATTTATTTTACTTTATAAACCTCCTAATGTTGTGTTTGATTTGGAGATTTGACAATAGATTTGGAAAAAGAAAGGGAAAAAATGTATGAAGTTAGGTGAAATATAAGTATATTTTATTCACATTTCACCTTCCTTTTCTATTTCTTTTTCCAAATCCTTCCTCAAATCTTCCAACCAAACATAGCATAAGGAGAAAGCACATAATTGAGCAAGGACAATGTAAATTATCCTTTTTTTTGTCCTTGGACAGTATTGTTAGAATAACATGTTACTGTTACTATGAGATAGAGTAACATGTTACTGTCAAATAAAGTAATATCATACCGCGAGAAAGAGTAGCATGTTATTGTCAAATAGAGTAACATGTTACTATTATTGTTTCACTACAAAAAATTTGACTTTTTGTGACAGTAAAATGCCGTCGCAAATACTCAAAATGCCGTCTCAAAAGGTTTTTTGCGATGGCAGATGACTTTTAGCGACAGCAAGTGGGGGGTCGCAACAAAGGGGGTTGCAAAAGGGTTTTAGCGACGGGACGTTGCTGTCGCCTTTTTTTTTTGCAACGGCAAAGTTGCCTTTTTGTGACGGCATTTTCCGTCGCCATTAATACGAAAAAATCTGAGATTTTTTGAGACGACACTGTGTTGCCGTTGCTAAAGGTGTTATTTGCGACGGCATTTTGCCGTCGCTAAAAAATATTTGAGACAGCACGATGCGCCGTCACTAAAAGATTATTTGCGACGGCAAAGAGTACCGTCGCAAAAAACTTTTGTCTCAATCTGCCACTATCATTTGCGACGGCAATGTGGTGCGGTCTCAAAAAAATAAATAAATAAATAAATAAATAAACTGCATTAAAATTATTAAAAATATGAAAATTACATGTATTAAATGAAAAATAATTAAAAAAGAAACCAATAATTACATAATAATATAAAAAATTCAGTACAAAAATAACTGTTCATCCATGATACAAATATTCTTGCATTCATTCATTACAACACATTAGCAAAATTATCCCACTACATAATATTACATAATACATACACAATGTTTAAATACATAATGTTGTTCACAATTCAAAATAACGTAAATCAAAAACAAAAGTTTCCCTCATGATTCTTCCGTGGATAACAAAAACAAAAGTAAATCGCAATCTTCACACGCTTGTATTCCACAATAAGCAAACTGCTACTCGGGAAATATCTGAAAACAAAAAATAAAAATAATTAATGAAAAACTTTAATATTCTTGAGCACACTTTGTTTGGCATAGCTTTTAATAAGTTAAAAATTAATAATTAGTAAACAGAAATTAAAAACATCATTTCTGTAACTTTCTAATAATAAATTTTTTCAAATCTTATTTAAATTAATTTCTTGGTAAGTTTTAAAAAGTTACATGCAGTAGTTCTCACCCATATTTTCAAAATAAAAAGGTGTAACAAACTCCAATAAGTTGCACCCAACAAGCCCTATCATGTGTCAATCCGTAGAAGATAGTTCCTAGGGTTTTCCATGTATGACAATAGTGTACCTATTAACCTAAGGAGAGAAAAAAAAACACTGCATGTTTAGCATCACTCGATGCTAACTAGCTCTACTGTGCACCCAAAAAATCACTGAAATTGGAATCACAGAATAGTTACATAACAAGCCTATTACTATGTAGATCTATAATCAGTAACTGTGTTTTATTCATCCAAACATAAACAAAACCTCCAAATATTGACAAAATAGGGAAGAGGAGGAGGGGTGGAGGTAAAAGTTACATAAATGTATTAGAATTACAATTTATCAGATGTTTTTTTTTTTTTTTGGCAGATAAGTAAATATAGCCGAATGATGAATTACACCACTTCCAAAAATCAACATAAAAGGAAAAATTAAAGACACTTAATGATCTTTTTAGTGCGCATTTGGTATGTATTAAGAATGTTCAAAATATAATCACCATCCAATTTTCATTTAATTATGCCTGTAGGAAAAGAAAAATATGATTAGAACTTCACTCATATATCCCGCAAAGTAAAATTAATCACTTTGTCACTTGGTTGAAATCTTATCGTGTGTTTGTCTAATGAATAATGCTTGCAGATTGCAGTTATTTGGTGAAATAATATAGGTCCAATACCTGGGTAAATCCATCTGGCCATGTCATTGATATAGCATAGTTTCCCATTGGACGAATTTCTTCAGGTTCAATATCTTCGGGAGCATCATTATACTGTAGTTTTTGCTCAATGTACCCACAAATTCAAGGATAAAAAGGGTAAAAATAACACTAAACCAAAAATTCTGAAAACAATCCTCTGAAACGAGTTTCAATAAAAGAAGCCGAGTACTTTGCCACTAACATTCTTTCTCCTAGCTTCTTCATGGTCCATAATACCCGTAGATGTTGTCAGCACAATGTACCCAAACTGCAAGATCATTACGCATCCATCATTATCACATAACCCAAAATGTAAATTATACAGTGATATCACAAACGAAGCATAAGAAAAATATAGGCACGGTGTACATTGTGAATGTTGCATATCACTCAAATTCAAAGAGTTCACAAAGGTATGAACGAAGTATAATTCTCCAATCAATTCCAAAAAATCCAGTAACTGTAGCCTCTAATTTTCATTTCAATGAGCAAGAACACCTCATTCATAGACTAAATAACAAATATTTTCCAAGGCTAACCTGTCTTGAGGGGAGCAATCTTGTCGTCCAAGGTTCAATCTCTTTGACCCCAACATCAAAACAAGGACTAATAACCCCACATTTGTTCAGCCTTCCATTCAATTCAACCACAATTTTTCCAGATCTGTGATCATCAACGTACTCAAACTCTCCAATGTAACCTACAACACCAATTGAAACTCGAATAAACATATCTTTACATATTTCAAACAAACTTGTTTCAACTTTCATGAGAATGAAGACTAAAATTTTAAAATTGATGGAGATGAATTATGCAAGAGGACAAACCATCCTTCTGCATGACAATAAGAAACTTGATTATCACTTTTGAGGATGGCCTGATCATGACCTGTCGTTTTCCTATCTTCTCTGCATTGTACATGCTCTTGAGAGCATCATTCAAGACACTAACTCTCACCATCCTCGCAAATGAAAAGTGCTGAAAAATTACAGCACAAATTAATTTGCTAAAACAGCACAAGAGATGTAGAGAGTTATCAGTTAGGAATAACAACAAAGAAGATACACCAGCTCCCACGGTGACGCAAACAGAGCATACCACGGCTATATAAGATTGTATTAAATGGAGGACTAACATTTACTTCCCCCACTCCAAATATAGATGGAGCAAATTACTACTGAAAGATTTCTATACGGTACCCATGAAAATAATTGGTGATTGCTAATTTGTAACCATTATGGTTGTATACACGGCCTCATTTCTCAAAATGTGGGCACCACCACTGTGAGAGGGTGGCTTGTTGATACTGCCAAAATGGCTGCAGATTTAACATTGCCCAATAATTTTTCGTCTTAAATGGGGATATGGATTCCACGTCTTTCATAGGATAGAAATAGAACACTTCAGTAAATATTCGGTGCCATAAATTGAAAATAAAAACCTTAATTACAATACCAAATTATACATATCTCAAGACAAAGATTCAATTATTCAAACAACTCAAGACATGCCAACTCTGTTCAACACATGTAGTTAAAATAAGGTAACACTGTAAAGTAATGTTCTTCAAACGAAGCACCATAACCTTTAACATGGTTTATGCCATACATCATTCCACCCATAAATGAAATTATAATCTTACTACAGAAAAGAAAGACAGTGCAGTCCATGTATGATCTATATGTATCCAGGATTAGTAATGAATAAATATAATATTGTACTACTAAAAATAAAAATAAAAAGCAAAAAACACATACAAATCAAAATTTCCAAGTTGCAGCTGCTGAAATATGTCTAAAAAAGATGTCAACAATTTAAACATGAAGACAATATTTGACTTCATCTAGAACAGGACCGCAAATCCATCAAATTTCAGCATCCACACTAGTCCACCATTTGTATTCAATCATATAAACCTACCATCTAGTAGTTTTTTCTTCTTTTCTTTTTTTTTTTAAATGAATAATCAATCTACGTGAATGAAATCTTAAAAAATGGATAAAGAAGTCAAAATGAGCTTGAAGCAATAAGTGGGAACAAACTTAAAATTTTATTAAAGAAACCAAAAGCACTGCAAACTCAAATAGAACCAACTGATTTCTTCAAGCACTGTCACAAAGTCACTGACCACATGCACATAACATACAAACATAAGTTGTACCTAACAAACATCAAATCATTTTCCTTTCAACATTTGCCTATCACCTTCAATAACATGATAAGCACCAATTATCATACTACTCAAAGCTCTATGATTGACAACCTAACAATTTATGAGGTGAATTAAAACTAATAAAGGACAAAAATCTAATAACCTAACCGAACATGCATACGACATCAAACCAGAATTGACACAGCAATTTGAGATTTGAAAGTGAATTAATAGACCCAATATCACAAACTAATAAATACACACATAAGATAATGCCGAATACGTGAAGACACTGACACTTCCAAACATGTACCATTACACTTTAGATACTTAGTAGACATGTGCTTTAGTGTTTAAACATGCATGAAATCAATCGCAAGTTTTGATGAAAATAGCTTGGAACCAATGATTAAAATAAAAAAGTGCATTTCTACCTATCAAAACGTCCATTTTAAGATTTTATATATATGAACCCTAAATTCTAAAACTTCTAATTCTACAGGTTCAATAAAATAGGTCCAATACCTGGGTAAAAAATAGCATTTCCAACTCCAAACAAAATTATCCTTGAATTACTTTTACCAAACATATTTCAAATGCTGGTTAAGGTGGAGTCCCATCCACCTCCATTTTTTTTCATAGCCATCTCTGAAAGAACATGAGGTACATTAGAAGATTAATTTCTCATTAGAGTTTTGTAAAAACTTAAGGTGCAAAATTTACCTGTTTCTGTGCATTTTCTCTCGGCAGATTCCAATGTATTACATAGCTTTTCCTTTTCCTTGATATGGCATTTTTCAACTTGTTGAAACCACTTTAAACAGAGCTTAAGTTTTCTTATGTGGTCATTCATTTGTTCCATTTTCCCCTATCAATTCAAAACACATATAACAATATAACAAACTACAAAAAGTTGTACTATTTGGAAAATATTTACCAAAAGTTGGGGGTTTTGCAACTTCCTCCTCATATTCTTCCTCCCTCCACCTTCACCGTCACCGTCATCGCCGTACCAGACCAAGAACTCGAATCGATGCTGGCGGTGTTGAGAACCAGAGGCTACAACCTCTTCTGCAACGCACTCACTACCTCCGACCTCTACTTCGATCTCCTCGCCGGAACTTCATTCACCGTCTTCGTCCCCACCGACTCTTCTCTCTTCGCTCTCGACATGACTTCTTCGGCCTCTGTTTACGTCACCGCCCTTCGCTACCACATCGTTCCTCTCCGGTTATCCCTCGCGGATCTCCAGAATCTCGCCTCCGGTTCCATTTTGCCCACGCTATTGCCGATTCACGATATTCAAGTTCAGAGGAGGCCCGAATCAGAAAACTTTACCGCCAATGGCGTTGATGTTGTGCCTGGTCTGTTCTTCGGCTGAAACATCGCGGTTCATGGATTGGGAGGTATTCTCAGTTTCAGAACACAGATCGGTCTAGGTCATGGATCTTCGCTTCCGTCACCGGCAAATTTGTACAATAATCAAAGTTGATATGGCTTTGGGGATTTTGCTTCAAAATGGTTTTGGGGATTTTGGTTTTAAAGATTTTAGGGATTTTGGGTTGGTTCATAAAGGTTTGGGGATTTTAGGGAAACACATGACCGTGAATAGGCTTAAAATGAACGAGATAGAAGAAATTTCATTATTTTTTGCGACGGCGTACTTAAACCGTCACAAATGATGAATCCTAACAAATAAAACGACGCCGTTTTAACAATTCTTTTGCGACAGTAAATGTTCCCGTCTCAAAAAAAATTTTGCGACGGTATATCAGGAGTCGCAAATGTTTTATGTTTTTTTTGTGATATATTCATTAGCGACGGGGTCACCACCGTCGCAAAAGACCATTTTTTGAAACGGTTTGAAAATGCCGTCGCAAAAGACCATTTTTTGAGACGGTTTGAAAACGCCATCGCAAAAGACCATTTTTTGCGACGGTACCTATACCGTCGCAAAAAGTTCCATGTTATTTGGGCTGTTTTCTTGTAGTGTTTACATCAATTTCAATGGTAATAAATTTTTTTTAAAGAATTTTATAGTCAACATGGATCTTATTTGATAGATCTTGATGAGAGAATTCTTAAAATACTAATTTTATTAAATTACATCAAAAGTTATATTATTTTAAAACTTAATATTTTGATAATAGTGATATGTGTTGAATTTTTTAAAGAATTTTTTTTGTATTCATCTTTAATGTATTAAAGTTTGATTGTGAGGGAGTTTTAACTAAATCCCTTAAAATTATTACAAAAAATTTTAAGCCATTAATTTCATAATCACTGCTCATATCGTAGTTATGCCACTTCACCCATTAAAATCAATTTAAAAAATTAAACTTTTAAATTATTGATATTAAAGTTAGAAAGTCAACTAAAATATCAATTTTCAAACGAAATTTAATTTACTTTAATCTAAATATTAATCAGCTTGATACATTACCCTATTATAAAATATAGTTTATAATAAAAAAAATAAAAATAAAATGGTAGATGCGTGTTGTGCGGCGAAGAGTGTCATACACAAGTAGATCACATTAATAGAAAGTACCTAAATTTTCTTTGAGCACAATAGTATGGGCTGCACAACAGGACATCCCTCCCATACCCACCACAGGTCATTTATTTAAGGAGATTATTTCTCCAAGTTTATCTGCTGTGTCTTTCAAAACACAAATGTCGAGATTATAGTATCTTGACATTTGTAAATTTATTATATTGAGAGACAGAGAGAGAAGAATTTAAAAACAAAAAATCTTCTGTCTTTCACACTACTAAAGATGAAGTACAGAATACAATACCAAAAAGCAGTGAACCATGCTCACTCACATGGGAATTGGATCTTCGAACAAAGAGATGACATTGTGTTTGATTATTTCCGGATGAGTATAGCCATCCACATACTTGTAAACCACATCCGAGATGCGCGAAAGGTTGAGAACACGGATCAGGAGTGTCATTGAGATGGCAGTTGGCTTAATCATTTCTTCATTGATATCCCTCCATGCATTCTCAATCATTTTATACAACTCCACAATCGCCTCTTGCTTTGAAACACCATGCTGCTTCATCATAAGTTCAGAACTCTCTTAAGAACATCAAGGAAAACTCTCAAAAATCTCCCAAGAAGACTTTAAACACAACCCTAGTTTGTTTTATCAGATCTAGGAAAAAACGTCCCAAACAAAACAACGTTAGCAGCTTTAAATAGGAATCTGAATCGCGATCTCCGCTCGAGCTCAACATAGCCCGCTCGAGCGGACTGAACAAAAACTGCATACGAAGAAACAGAGATGCGCTCGAGCGTAGGAGTTTCCGCTCGAGCGTCAAATCACACCCACCAGAATCTGTGCTTGCCCTGTCAAACTACTGTGACCTGCTAATCGACGCTCGAGCTCAAGAGTCTCCGCTCGAGCGGACAGTACAAAAACAGAAAAACATAGTTTTGAATCAACACAAGATTTTGTCTCCGGATTTGACAACACAGGGACCTAACAAATGTGATAGTCGTACATCGTGGCTCATTACGTCATCAACGAGTCGGCCAATAACACCAGAGGCAGCCACCATTTTAGGTTTAGTTAGAATCCATTCAAATGCCTCAGTGGTAGCAACATCTGCCTCTAAGCCCATGAAGCAAGATGTTGTGTGCAGTCGACCTGTGCTGGTTACCAAGGCATTTTTCATATACTCTTCAAATGATGCTACATATCCTTCCTTAAACCACTCTGCCTCAATTTCATAACTTCTCATTATTTCTTTGAACTGGTTAATTATAAGTCACATACACAAAAAAAAATAAAATTAATTAATCAAAATTCCATTTTGCTGATGGAATTAAAGTCTGAGAGTTGTTTTGGAAAATTGGTTAAAAGCTACCAAAATGCCTAATCATATGCCTAGTGCATTGGAATTGAAAAAAGTGAATCACACTAGGCATTTTAACTAACAAGTATTATATACCTAGTGCATTGGAGATGCTCTAAAAACCAAAAATTAGCTTTTAACCATGTTTCCAAATTGACCTTAATTATCATGAAGAAGAAGATAAAAAATTACTGCTGATTTTGTCTCAATTGATCAGGATTTATGACTCAATAATACAAATACACAGAAGAAAATCACAAAATAAGTTGCACGTGTCTCGCAAAAGGATTTTCATCTCTACACTTAATCTCTATTACTCACTCTCATATTGAAAACTTATGGTTCGAACTCCCACGAGGGTGGACCAATATAACATAAAATTTTAGACAAAACTTACCCGTAGTCCCCCATAAATTGTTTATTGTGTCAATATGCTTGAATAATCTTAATCGCGTCAATTTTATTTTTTAATTTTTCACATTGTATTGATTCAGTTCAATTAATAAACATTCATAAGAAAAGTGAATAGAAATTAAGAGCAAAATGGTCCATCCAAAATGGAATGGATCATTTTAAATTGGATACTAATTCTCAGTTGCTTTTGAGAAAAGTGAATGAACTATTTTATCTTGATTTCAGTCTAATTTCTAAAGAAATATTATCAATTTGACTATACTGACAAAATATGAAACATTCAAAGATAAATTGACACAATTAGAACTACAAGAGCCAAATGAAAACAAAAGGCAAACTATAGGAACTACGATTGTAATTTGTTCTTAAAAATTTTATTCTCTACTCTCCTCGTGCCCCCAACCTAGGACTTGAATCCAATAATTGCTGATATTTGTGAGACGAGAGAACTATAAATAAAGATTAATCACGGTCTCATAAGCAAGAATATATATATACACATGACATTGAAAAAAACCATACTGCATCTTTTGAATGATGAACACCATAAGCTCTCCCTTGCTTTGCCAAGTCCCTATCTACTTCATCATAGACGTTTAGGAGAGCTCTATAGAGTGCCTTCATGTAGTCTAGGAGCTCATCCATGGCACTCACATTCCACCTAAGAATTAACCACTTCAAGTCATAACATACTAATACAATCAAGAATGACTAAAATTTGACCATTAAATATTGATTAATATGTAGTTTGTCCCCCAAAAAATACATTTGTTCAATGAATTTCACCTTTCATGTATCAATACATTGTCAACATATAAAATATTGAAGTATTCAAAATTTGATAAAAAGAAATTTAATCACAATAGCATTTGTATAATTCCATTTTGGGACTTTAATTAAAGAAAGTAGGGAATACCTAATAATATTTAATGTGGAAATCTTACTAT
The DNA here is from genome assembly GCF_004153795.1 of Camellia sinensis. Classification (NCBI taxonomy): domain Eukaryota; kingdom Viridiplantae; phylum Streptophyta; class Magnoliopsida; order Ericales; family Theaceae; genus Camellia; species Camellia sinensis. The sequence goes on along the minus strand of NW_021024505.1, from coordinate 872,077 downwards.
AATCTTATTTGAAACATTAGTTGAGGAAACTAGGGACTACCTATTGATAATATTTAATGAGGGGATCTAATAATAACAGTGTTTTGAAACAATAAAACTTTGGAAAAATTACAAAAAAAATCTTTAAAATTTGACCATTGTAACAAAATAAATTCTAAATTTTTTATTTTATCAATTTAAATCTTAATTTTTTGTTTTATTTTCAATTAAAATACCTTTTTTTGTTGAGTTTAATAACTAAGATATTATTTACTTTTATTAGTTTTACTTAACGAAAATAGACATATGGTTTAAATTAAAAACAAATCAAAAGTTAAAGATTTAAATTAAGAAACTCTAGAGTTTTTTTATTTTTATTTTTATTTTCTAACTTTCCCTTAATTCTTTTATTTTATTTTATTTTAACACTAGATAAGGATGCGCCTCAAACTACTAGGCCAACTGTTTGGTCATTTTAGAATAATAATGTTATAAATACAAAGAGATATATCAATGAACAGAATGATTTTAAAAAAAAAATTAATGATGAATAAAAAAGATAAAGGGATAATTATACATAAATAAAAAACCTCCAATATTTGACCTTTATAACAAAACAAACTCTGAGTTATTAATTTTATTAATTTAAATACTAATCTTTTGATTGTTTTCAGTTTAAACCATTTACCTATTTTCGTCAAGTAAAACTGAAAGAAAAATAGTATTTTAGTCAATAATCTCGATGTACATATACATAAAATGTCTAAAATATTTTTTTTATTGAGTTTAATGACTAAAATATCATTTTTTTTGTGTGTGTTAATTTTACTTAGCAAACATAGCCAGATTGTTTAAATTGAAAACAAATCAAAAAATTAAATTTAAATTAATAAAATTAAAAACCTGAGATTTTTTTTTTTTTTTTATATACCCAGGATAAATAAATTGATTGGTATAGAAAATTGTACCTTTGGACTGCATTAGTGTAAAGTTTGAGTTCATCATAGGTACCATATGCATCATAAGTATCGTCGGTAACGGATAACAAAAGCATAATTTTGGTGAGCACCGCACGTCCAACAGAGTGTTGAGGTTCGTAATATGCACATGTTGACCAAAAAAAGCACTCCACTGCTCTATCCCTCGCATATGGAACTTTCGATATTAAATCCAACTCTTTCCACCACCTACATAAACAAATAAAAATTTTATTTTATTTATTTATTGTTTTTAACCAAAAATAATAATAATAATCACAAAACAAAGGATTATGTATTTAAAAAATAAGATTAATTACAGTTTTCACCCTAAAGTTTGATCCTAATTTCATTTTAATCCCTATAATTCAATTAAAATAATTTTGTCCTTACACTTTAAGTGGTCGTTTGAGAATAGATTTTTTTAAGGACTTTTTTATTTTTTTTATTAAAATATGAGATGAAAAAAGTTTAATATATGTTCAGGATGAATTTTTTAAAATTTTTTACGAAAAGATATGCAAAAAGTAGGGTGAATGAAAATGAATCTTTGACTTTTTAATATTTATTAACTTTTTAACTTTTTTAGTGATCTTTTCACTTTTAAGCTAAAATTTGATGTTCCCAAACGATCCCCTAGATCTAGTTTCAATTTGGTCCCTATAATTTTAATTTAATATGAGCCTAGACTTTAAGTTTAATTTCAATTTTTTTTTTGTTTTTTTTTTTTTGTGTCTAATTTACAATTAAGGGGGTGCCTGCAATTATCTAAATAAGTACATTTTTTAATTTTTTTTTATAAAAAGTGTAAAAAAAAAATAGAGATGTGATGTGATTCAAAAAAAATAAAATCATAAAAAAAGTACACTTTTGTAGTGCACCCCAAACACTCTCTGTGATTGCCAAAGTGTTAGAAAGTCATGCGTTTCAACATCTAACTTTGAAAGGATGGATCAAATTAAAACCAAATTTAAAATCAAGAGAGTACACATAATTTGAATTGATATAATAATGACCTAAATGAAATTTAGATTAAATTATAAAGTTTAAAATTTTAAGGGTTAAATACACTATGACCCATAGCGAATATCACTTTTATAATTTAAAAGATTAAAATATACTAGTTCATAAATAAAGAAAAATAACGTGATATTCGCTAATAGTTGAGGATGTTTTTGTCCTAAATAACCCAAATTGTAATCTATCCTAAAATAATTATAGGTGTTTGTTCTACTTACAAAAATAATAAATATAAGTAAAAAAAGAAACCGCACAAGAGAGATACATTAAGAATATAAATGATCATATTACCTAGAGATGTGGCCCAATTCTTCCCTGTGCGACAACTGTAACTGGTTGAAATCTAACTTTGCAAGCCTCAATAGAGTTTCATTCCTAGAAGCATCTTTTTCATAGAAAGAGATGAAATGCTTTGCCTCTAGTCTTGGAAAGCCCCTGTGGATTGACTGCTTGAGGGCAAGCATCACTTGTTCAGAAAGATCAGAGCTTAAATGTGGCCCTCCCACCAGAGACTCAAGTTGGGCTATTGTGAAAGCATGAGCTTCATCTAGAAAACCGTCTCCACGGATCTTCAAATATGTAGCTTCATATAAGCTTAACATACCCTGAGTGTCTCTAAATTTGTTGAACACATCTGATTCATAAGGCATCGTATCATTGCATGTCAGTAATTAGAAAGTGGACATCTATTGAGTCTGGTTAAAATTACACTATATATATGTATATATTTATCATATCATGCTAAGCAGGGACGGAATAAAGATTTTATTAATTGAGAGGTCAAAAGAATTTTTTTTTCACCATATACTCAAACATACATGTATGTACAATATGCTATATAATTATATATACATGGGAAAAAAAATTAAATGCCACAGAAGTAATTTCTAATAGGATGAAGAAGTTTTTTTTTTGCAAAATAGAAAGAGAATACAAGATGAGAGAAGAATGATATATATATATATATATTTGTTATACTGTGGGTTATTTTATGTATAAAATAATATATATATATATATATATATATTTAAAAGTTATGTAGCAAACAATATTCTTTACAGAAACAAGAGGGCCATGACCCTCCATAGTCTTCTCTTAATTCCGTTCCAGATGTTAAGTTATGTCTAGTGTCATGATTAATTTAACTATCAGAAGAGTTTAAATTTTAAATTTGACCACTTAACCTGATAATATAAGAGTTATTATTTATTATTATTTTTTAAAAGATTTTTAAAGGACTATTAAATGAATTTGACCCTTTGAAAAATTTTTGAATTTGCCCATCAAAACAAAAATTCAATCATAAATGATTTTGAGGCTTTTGACAATGTTAAAGCCTTCGGAGAGACAGCACTATTATATATATATATATAGTTTACATATGTATATGTTGTAAGGTGTATGTTATGTTTAATTTGTGGGAAGGTGATTGTGTATTGCTTTAAGGTTTCTTGGTTGAAGAGGTAAATAAGTAGGAAGTATTTCCTTTTGCAAATCACAAAGCATGGGTAATTATTATTTTTACAGAATTAGTGTAATGGGTTAGCCAATAGTTTTTTTAAAAAATATTTTTAAATGTAAAAAAATTAATATATAGTATTGGAGCTCTTCTTATTGAAATATTATTTTGTTATAATATATAGTATAAATAAATGTGACTGCTAATGGAATGAAGATTGCCCTACAATAAATGAACAATTTATGTTTAAAATAAATAATAAATAAATAAAATAAAAATAAAAATGAGGTGTCAGTTTTGGATATATGGTGAGGATGTAAATTACCACATGACATTTTATAGCCATGTTGTCTGAATATGCGAAGTGTAGTGCAATGGTGAACAAATCATAGTCTTCATTGTCTTCAAACTTAGCAAACAATTGCTCCAATTGCTCTTCAATCTCTTTCTCGAAGTGATACGACACACCAAGGCGTTCGAGCACGTTGATCAAATTTATTTGTTCTGCTGCTTTACGTCCACCGGCTACTACCATGCTCCTCACTTGTTCTTTCAACACGTCAACCTCATTACCATACTTGTCCCATAGCTTCTCACAACAACCCACCACATTCATTAATTACAACAACTTCACAATAAAATTTTGTTAATGCTATGTTTAGTTCAAATTTGGACAAGGAAAGAGAAAAAATATATAAAAGATCACTTTTTATTTTTTATTTTTTACTTTTTTTTTCAATTTTCAAATCTCTCACCAAAGCTATAAATCGAACATAGCCTCATAGAAATTTATTATCAAGATCAAGTGTCTAGAATTTTAACCTATAATGTAATAAAATAGATATATAAATTTAGTGTGGTGTTTTAGACCAAATACCACATAAGGTATAATCAAATAATAATCATAATAAGTCATATCTAATACCATAATGAGTCGTAACTGTAGACACCCCATTTTTGACCGACCTTAAGACTCAGACGTCACCGATTGAGCGCTCGGTGATGGTGCATATTCTACTCGTTCAGAAGTCTCAGAGTCACGGCCGTAAGCCCTGCCTCCGGATTTCCGAACCCTCTTCTGTGCCTTGCCTCGGTTTGCGAACCAGGCTCGGCTTTCTCTGTTTTCTCTTACCGAAGGGAGGGAGAGGTCCCGTAGACCATCCCTCAGTGGCCGTGGGCTACATTTTGTGGCTATAGGCCATTTTGCCCATTTCGGAGCCCGGTTCTCGGTTTTTCGAGACTGTTGGCCGTGTGCCTCGGTTCGGGACCGCTTAACCATCTCC
>NW_021024505.1:754467-867334 GCF_004153795.1 Camellia sinensis | reverse complement strand
TTCTTCTTCTTCTTCTTCTTCTTCTTCTTTCTTCTTCTTCTTTCTTTAGATATTAATGATTCATATATTTTGAATAATTTCTTTGTGCTTCTGTCTCTCTTGCTCTCTCTTTACATATTAATTAATCAATGGTGACCTCCCTCTCTCAATTTGTTTTTTCGAGCTGTACACAGAGAAATTCGTTTTACTTTGGTTTTTTTGTAGCCTGCAAAGCCAGGGACTCAATCTCAAATTCATTTTAAGGTATTATGATCTCAATTCTGTTGCCTTTGAATTTTAAATTTTTGTGTATGAATTAATATATTCATCATGAATGCATTATCATATATGGAGTCTCCAAATTTGTTCTGCTAGTTTAGTATTATGAATCTGAAAAATGTATGCAAGTGGATGCTCTTGCTACCAAATTAAAACAGTAAGTTGCGCAATCTTTATTACACAACAGTGTTCACTAGCATCGTTGTCATTCATTATTTTTTTCTAAATGAAGATCAAATGTATCTACCTTTGGAAAGATTTGAGTGTCCTATCTAACTTGAGTGTCCTATTTTTTTTTTTTTTGCGTAGACCACCGTGTATGTGTCCTTTATGTCAAGTAGTACACATAAGGTGTTGAAACATGTCCTTCAATTTCATCATGTAATAAAACTGTGCAATATATATGTTCTTTGTGGTACAAGAATTGATTATACAGGCAGAAGCTGAGCTTGCACGAAGCTGTGCACAATATTGTTTAATTTTAATTTTAAATATTGTTTATATGGGCACGAAGCTGAGCTTGCATGAGTTGTGCACAATATTCTTTATAGGCACGAAGGTGAGCTTGCTGCAGCGGCTAGCCAGCCCCTTCCTTGATGATGATGATGATGCATTTGACTAATGCTCATGGCTTTGGCTTTTTGCTATCATTTTTCGTGCTCCTTTAGTTAATATGAGTTCTAAAAAAAAAATTCAACACTATCGAAGGATTTGTGTATGAGAGGTGAATGTATTGAGGAGAAGAGACCATTTTTAGTTGTTCTTAGCCATTGTTTCAAGTCTGGTTGTGGTTGTGCTTTGTGGTAGAATTCTTTAGGCTCCATATGGATGTTTTGAGTCACTTCAAGTGTTTGCTTCACATTTTAAATTATGTATGGATTTAAATTATTGACGTTGGATTAGACTGGATCGTATGGAATTTGTATTAATATATATAATTGGACGTTGAAGATTACTTTTTTTGGATGCTTGGGACTGAAATGTGGTGCACGTTGTTGAATGCTTTAATGGTTGATAATATTTTAGTGTTGACACATTATATTGTTTTATTAACAGGGGTACAGGTTGTAATATAAATGAATACAGGTTGTTTACAATTTTTTTTTTTTTTAAAAAAAACAAAAAAAACAAAAAAACAATTATTTGCCACCAAATGTTTTGGTAGCCAAATAGGTTAATCAAAAGTTTTGGCTACTAATAATTTAGTAGCAAAAACATAACCCAAAACATTTTTTGCCACCAAATAATTAGTAGCTAAAAGTTTGAGAAATGAGAGAGAAAGAAACTATTGGCGACTAATACTTTTAGTGGCCAAAACATACCTTTTGCCGACTAAACTAGATTAGTAGCCAAATGTGTACTTTCGGCGACCAATTACTTAGTAGCTAAAAGTGATACCTTCCCCCGACCACAACAAGTTAGTAGCAAAAAGCCTCATTCGGCGACTAATACTTAGTGGGCGAAACATACCTTTTGCCGACTAAACTAAGATTAGTAGCCAAATGTGTACATTTTCGGCGACCAAACAAATTTTAGTCGCCAATACTATCCGACAGGGTAAAGGGCGATGGCTTAGCGACGAAAAATTTTGGTCGACTAAATCGTTTCGGCGACTAAATAATGCCTTTGGCGACCAAATATTTTGGTAGTCAAAAAGTGACATTTCTTGTAGTGATCTCAGTTGGTGATATGGTGAATGGCAACGCGAGCCTACTCGCCACTTGGCCAAATTCCCCCTAAGTTTATGGGGTGATAGATTTCACTTCATTCACTTTGATAAACTAGTAATTATTACATCTCCATTGCAAAATACTACAAATTCACTCTTATCAATTTTATATCTTTATCAATTCAGAAAATTGAGTTTAGGTCTTTTACCATGATTTTTCTGGCGTGTTTCCTGTGATAATTTTAAAGTGACATCGTTTTGTTAATTTTTTTTCTTTTTTCTTTCTCATTTGTTTCATAACCCTAACCTGTCTTTGAGAGAGAAAGACAAACAGAGAAGGGCGGAGGCAAAATGCGAGGAGGGTGGCCGACTGTGACTTATTATAGTATTAGTTATGACTTGGTTACTGTGGACGTCCCCGAACGCCGCCGGGAGGGAATCCCGCTCTGTTCATTTGGGCTCACTACAGCTCCAGACTCTCAAATTGTCACGGTTCTAAAATTTTGAACCAAAGAGTCCAAATCGACAAATCGTTTTAAGAAAACAGATTTTGAAAGAAGTTGCCAAACATGGACTGCTTTGCCAGATACAGAGTCGCCACCTAAATATTTTATTTTGGGAAATTTAGGAAACCCTGACATCGTTGCCATAAGGCCACGTGTCCGTCATCACCAAAGTTGCCTCGGCTCGGGAACTTGGGTACGATTGGGAAAGGTCACTTCGTGAGCACCCCTGCTCGCCGATCAAAGATCGGCCTCTACTAACCATGATATCTATTTTTAAAAAACATTATGTGTTCTTATTCCGGTTATTAGCCTAGATTAACTAATGTGATGCGCACAGCATACAAGTATAGACGGATCGCCTGAATTGGAACAAAACATTTCATGTTTGTTTGTTTGAAAATGGTTTGATAGTGCTACCCGCAAGTAGGCTAAGACGTGGATTTGCCACCCTCGGTGGCTTAGAAAACATGATTTTGCCACTATCTAGTGGGCTTAAAACACACATTTGATGAATTGTTCCAATATCAGTAACCCAACCTTCACCCACAGGCATTCAGGCAGTTATATCACATAAGTATATAGCCTCATGGTAAGCATGCTATTCATGGCAGTCACTCACACGCATGCAAGGATGCTAAAGTAATAAACTTACCGAGTACTCCAAGCCAAAACAGAAACTAATTAGAAATCCATGCATGATCCTAATTATACAGAAATGCCTAATGCAATACATGCAAAGTGCAACTATAGCAGGCTCGGCTATTCTAAACATGGCATATAAGATGCAACAGCTAACAAGTATTCAATCTTGGAATGAAATACAAATGCAGTTAGTATGATGCGTCGAGCCCGGTGCATGCAAACAGATGAATGAATGCAACATGCTATCATACTGTATGCTAATTGAAACATGCCCTAATCTAACCATCATAAGCTGGTAAATAAAAGGGAGAAAGATGTGGGGTTGGAAGACATGCATCACACACACCGCACACTTATTACAATTATGCCCTCTCACAGAGGGTCCGAAAGAAAATACAGTCCCGAATAAATATTACAGTCCCAATAATACAGTCCAAATATATACAGAAATCCTAATTAATTTACAAATTAATCTAGAAAGCTATAAACTGGCATGCAAGCCAGGGACTGCCTCGACTCTGATGAATGATGTATGTTTGGGCTGCCTTGCGTGGAAATCCACTGGGATGCCCCAATTAGCCTCTGTTTTGGCGATTATTCTTGGAATGCGCGCCAAGCTCCGGAAGACCGCCGATTCTTGATTTGCTGCACAAGAGAGCATGAAAGGGGCATAGCAATGTATTTCCACAGATGTATGCATGCCTCGATCCTCGTGCCACCAATCACACATCTCGATGCATGATGGCTGAGGAGTCGAATTGTGCAACTCAATATAGAATGAATGCACATGAAAACAAAACAAAACCTAGATTCCATCATGGATAATCCGAGTGTCGGTGACTGGGAATTGAGACACATTCCGTCACTCGGAGTACGAAACGTACCTCGTTTCCTGTGCCTGGGCTAACTCCTCTCCCAAGCACGATGCAATATGCACGATATGCATGAAATGCAACTAAGATACAACCTAACATACACAATGCTATGAAATGGCATACACGATGCACGAGATAACATGGCATACACAATGCGCTAACATACAACCTAGCATATGCAATGCTATGAAATGAAATGGCATACACAATGAACGAGGTAACATGGCATACACAATGCGCTAACATACACCTAGCATAGCAATGCTATGGAATGAAATGGCATACAAAATGCATAATGGACTTACACCAACATGAGTGGACCTCAGCACACTCGCATAAGAGGCCATAAGATGAAAATGAGAGTCTCGAGATGCGTACACGCGTGCACGCAAACTGAGGACAAAAACCTAAGGCACAAAATGCCACTCTAACAAGACATGGCAAGATGATATGCTATCATGCAAATTTCAGTAGCAAAATGTGAGGCAAAACAGCCCCAAACATGAAGAAATGGCACTCGATGCATGGAATGGTACCCGAAATGCAAAGTTAGGCATACGCAATGGCCTACAGCTATACAAAGCATGCATTATTTGATCATGACATGTGAAGATAGATTCAAGGCAGCCCCAAAAACAAGCATGTTTTCAGTTTTAATCAGGGACAAATAACAAAAACAAATAGGGCAAAACTAGCATGCAAAAAGGCCCTAAATGTGAGATTATGAAGCAAGTCACACTTCTGGCCCCAAACAGCTGAGGGTCCTTCAACAATGTTGAAGAGGGACCCAAAATATGACCTTTTACAGTTCTGAAAAGAGCCCAAAAACAAACACAGTTATGGCTAAGCTCTCATGCAAGAAATGGGCCAAAAGATGGACAAAGAAGCAAGTGAAGGTTTCTGGCCTCAAACACAAGAGGGCCTTCAACAAAGTTGAAGAGGGACCCAAAATATGGCACTTTACAGATGATGACCGGACCAAAACAGTATGCATGCAAGCCAAAAATACTATGCAAAATATGGCCAAAAAGAGAGATATAACACAAAGTATAAAAATGATGCCTCAAACAGTGAAAGACCGTAATGAAACATGAAGAGGGGGTCAAAATAAGACTGTTTTCAGTTCTGAAAAGAGCCCAAAAACAGAAGCATAATAGGCTACCAAATCATGCAAAAATGAGGCCAAAGAGGGATATAAAGGCAAGTGTAAGACAGAACCTCAAACCATATTGAGCCTTTCAACAACATTGAAGAAGGGATCAAAATACGCCCCTTTACAGTTTATGACATGCCTCAAAACAGATTATACATAGGCCAAAAATACTACACAAGATAATGGCATACAAGAGGGATAATGAAGTAAGTGCAACAAGGAGGCCTCAAACAGTGAGAGGCCCTTAAAAAAAGTGAAAAGGAGCTGAAAATAAGCCTAACTCCATTTAGGGTCGGAGCCCAAAACAGCAAGCACAAGGAGCTAGAATAGCATGCAAAATATGGACCAAAATGAGGGGAATGGAACTTACCCTTGAAGACAAGCCTTTGGTAGCTTCTTGGACCAAAATGCAGCACTCCTAAGCTCTGGAGAACACCCTCAAACTGCTGGAATGGAGGATGGAAGGGTAGGGCTATGGGTTGGTGAAGAAATGGTGTAGGGTTAAGGGTGTTTGAGCTTGGAAATATAGAGAGGGAGAGAGATATAATGCAAGGGCCTTAGAGGGAAATTTTGTAACCCTTGGACCAATGCTGGAGGCCAGTTATGTAGACAAAAAATGGGGGAGAAATGGAGGGAAAAAGTGGGGGGAAAATGGATCAAGTTTCCCTCCAAAAGTTGTTCCCCGGATATAGGTTTTTTGGGGAGAAAACAGATATACAGCTGGAATGTACTCACCCTGAGGAGCAAGGCCGACCAGGTTTTGGAGCTGCAGGTGGCCGGCCGGCCACCCCCCATGGCGGCCGGCCAAGGGTCAAAATGGTCAAAAAGATTTTCTGGCCGGCCACCAACAATTGGTGTCCTCCCAGGTGCCCTCAACACAACCCTGTGGTTCAAAATTGGCAATTGTAAAACAGGAGAGAGAATATGCCATTTTTAAGAAGGGTTCAAAAGGGTCAGGTGAATTACTGGCCGGCCACCAACTTTTGGTGTCCTCCCATGTGTGTACAACACAAATATGGGGTTAGGATTGAAGAAAGTGACCCTAGGGTGGTCAACATTGGCTTGGAAGTGAGAAAAACGGGCGTCGGACGAATATAACTGGTTGCTGAAACAATTGCTGGTCTCTCACCCTTCTACGGCCTTCCTGGTGATGAAACAGAGGTACCTGCCAAAAATAAACGAAAACCGATACAAAACGAATGTTCGGGGCCAGAACGCACAGTTCGGGGCCTCGAAAACTGCCTGTTAAGCACCGAAAGTGGCATTCGACCACGAAGTGGGTCTCTCAGACCTCAGTGTCCCTCAAAAGGAGTAAATAAGATGCATGCCAAAAACCGAAGCAAACGATATTTAATGAATTTTTAAAATATTTTTTCGCAAAAATTATATTTTTTATGTGTATTTATGTTAAGTGTGTCTAAAAATTAAAAAAATTACTTAAAATATTAAAAAAATTCAGTAAAAATAAATTTAAAAAAAAATGAAAAATAAAAAAGTAAGAGTGTTTTTGAAGAACCAAAAACAATTGACCTTAAACTTGAAAAGATTCCAACCTTGGCTCCATGTGTATATCAACCACAGCACCAAGGATTCTCTAGAGTGTTTTTTTCCTAAAGTTTCCTAAAGTGGTGTATTGTGTGGTTGAGATTTAATACTAAAAAATTGATGTGACTTGTCATTAAATTTCAACCACACAATGCACCACTCTAAGAAACTTTAGGAAAAAAAAAATTCTAGAGCATCCTTACTCCAACCACAGAGGGTACCTTTTATACCAAACATAGACCTAAATTCACACTCATTGCTTGTTTCTTCTTTTCATCTGTCAATGACATTAGTTTATGAAAGAATTTTAGGTCATGTTCTTGGATCAATAGTTATGTTTATGAGCCTCAGTGATGCTTTGACCATGCTACGGATCGATGACATGGCAAGTTATGTTTCACATGTCGTTATGCTAAAGAATCCTCGGGTTTCTATAAACAACGAAAAAGGATAGATAGTGGATTTCTTAATAACCTTAGCCGTGATAATTGTTCCTTATGCTTAGCAATTATGTTGTCTTTCCTCATCTTTAGTTTTGTGTTCTGATAGATTTGTTGTCTATATAAAGAAAGGACTAGAAGAGGCATGGATAGTAAGAGAGCTCCAACGAGTCATTTATGGAGAAGTAGACATGGCGTGATGTTGGTCCGGCTCATTTCTTTCTTGTTAAAAGTTTTGAGACGAGCCGAATCAATATCACTCTTGTACACTTCTTTATGCAACTTTCCCTTCCATGTAGCCATTCTGATTATGCTCAATGATGGTACAATGTCTTCAACTTCTTTCATCCTTACTAGTATGCCTTTTTAATTTCTGTGGTTTAAAAAACAGGTGGCTCATCTCTTTCTTGTTGAAGAGCTAGTTTGGAGACGAGCCGAATCAATATCACACATGTATGCTACTTTTTGCAACTTTCCTTTCCATATAGCCATTCTGATTATGCTCTGTGATGGTACAATGCCTTCAACTTCTTTCATCCTTACTAGTATTCTTTTTTAATTTTTGTGGTTTAAAAAACAAGTGGCTCATCTCTTTCTTGTTGAAGAGCTAGTTTGGAGACGAACCGAATCAATATCACTCTGGTATACTTCTTTGTTCAACTTTCCTTTCCATATAGCCATTCTGATTATGTTTAATGATGGTACAAGGTCTTCAACTTCTTTCATCCTTGCTAATATTCCTTTTTGATTTTCGTGGTTTAAAATATATCTGGCAAGAGGAAAAAATTGATCCATGAAATGGTTTCCAAGATGTGTTCTATTGTAGTCTTCTTTAATGAAGATTGATAATTTCCTGTTTAGTTAGATCAATCTTCATACGAAAATTTTTATCCGAAGATTTTTTACGAGAAATTATGACAAGAAATTTTTTACCTAAGATTTTTGCTTGAATTAATTAGATCAAAAGAATCATTTGCTTAAAAGCATACAGAAGTTTTTATCTCAATTTTTCCAAAGTAAAGTTCTTAATTTTTTATCAGCAAAAGAGAACTTTATTGATTGTAAGAAAGGTACAAAGTACATAACATATATCAATAAAATTTGGAGGAGCAAAAAACATCAAAGCTAATCTAGGCGATCCCAACTAGGATGGCACCATAAAAGAAGAGCAATCATTTGCTAATTTTCACCCAGATTGATGAGAAACCAACCAAACTTGAACAAAAAAAAGAATCAAAAGGCCAAAACAACAACCCAAACAAGCACCAAAAACAGTAACCCCCTAAAACCATCCATTGGCTTGCACACCAGTAGTCAACATCAACCCACAATTAAGCAATCAAACAGTCCAACATATAACTTTCATTTCATAAAGACTCAAGGGCAGTCTCTAATTTGCCTCAAGTTGAACACAAAGTCATTAACAGAATAAGGGAAGTCCTTGACTGAAGCTCTGAGCCCAAGAGCAATTCTGATTTTAATAAGATCACATAAGTCAAGGCCATTGGATTGAGCATCCTTGAAAACACTTTCATTCTTGTGCTTCCAGATTGACCATAGAGCAGGTAGGGGAATGGCTCTCCAAATTTTCCTAATAACGTTAGAATGCACTGTCATTGATGCTATCTGAAGCCCATTCATATTGTGCTTTGTTTCATTTCATTCGATTAGGTTTCTAACAACCAAGTAGGGATGTAACACACTGCCAAAAAATCTGCCTCTACTTTCTCTCTCTAAGTTTTCTCTCCTAAGGTTGCTGAGTGAGACTGTCGTTTAGGAGGGGGAGGGGGGCTCCGGCCTCTCTCTGGCCGCCTCTTTCCTCTCCCCCCTCTTTTTTCTTTTACTTTCCGCAAAATAAATCTTAGGAGATTATTCTTCCCACTCTCTCCCTCCTTGTGAGGTGTTCCTTCCCTTAGGGTGGAAGTTTTTGAGTTTTCTCCTCCTCCCCCCTCCTAGCCAAAGCTAGACCTGCCGCCTCTCCGCCGCATCTCACCATTTCTCACCGCCACAACTACACCATAATCGGATCTGCCACCCATCGCCGCTTTTTGCTATCGACACCACCACCACCACCACGCTGTGGCCAATCTTCCACCAAATCTGGCTTCTTCTTCACCCAGATCTATGTTTTCGTTTGTTTTTTGAGTTTTTTTTTTTTCTCCTTATATTCTATATTTGTGTTTGTTTGGGCTCCATGGGTGTGAATTTGGTAGCTTATCCTCTCTGGGGTGGAAGTTTTTGTGGCATTTCTGACTAGCCCTATTGCTGATCTCTTATGATCGCTTCTGCATTGCAATATGGGTTAGGATCTTGTATGATTATGTCTTTGATATTATTTTAGTTTTGCATGTGTGTCTTTTTGTCTCATTTTTTCTTTGTTTAGAGTAAGCTCTATTTGTGTAGGCATGGAGTCCATTGTAAGTACCATTTAGCTTATCCTTAATGGATTTTACTTCCGTTCAAAAAAAAAAAACCAAATGGGAGTTTGTGCCTAAGAAGCCGTGAAATTTCACAAATTTGCAAAAGACACACCATGCACTACAAGAAATGTCACTTTTGGCTACCAAAATATTGGTCGCCAAAGGTCACTTATTTAGTCGCTGAAACGATTTAGCGACCAAAATTTTTCGTCGCTAAGCTCGTCGTCTTTACCCTGTCGGCGATAGTATTGGCGACTAAAATTTGTTTGGTCGCTGAAAGTGTACACATTTGGTTACTAATCTTAGTTTAGTCGGCAAAAGGTATGTTTCCGCCACTAAAGTATTAGTCACCAAATGAGGCTTTTTGGCTACTAACTTGTTGTGGTCAGGGAAGGTATCACTTTTAGCTACTAAATAATTGGTTGCCGAAAGTACACATTTGGCTACTAATCTTAGTTTAGTCGGCAAAAGGTATGTTTTGGCCACTAAAGTATTAGTCGCCAATAGTTTCTTTCTCTGATTCTCAAATCTTTTAGCTACTAATTATTTGGTGGCAAAAACGTTTTGGGTTATGTTTTTGCTACTAAATTATTAGTAGCCAAAACTTTTGATTACCTATTTCGCTACCAAAACATTTGGTGGCCAAATAATTTTTTTTTTTTTTTAAAAAAAATTTGTAAACAACCTGTATTCATTTATATTACAACCTGTACCCTGTATAAAACAATATAATGCATCAACACTAAAATATATTATCAACCATTAAAGCATTCAACAACGTGCATACATTTCAGTTCCAAGCATCCAAAAAAGTAATCTTCAACGTCCAATTATATATATAATACAAATTCCATACAATCCAAGTCTAATCCAACGTCAATAATTTAAATCCATACATAATTTAAAATGTTGAAGCAAACACTTGAAGTGACTCAAAATATCCATATGGCAGCCTAAAGAATTCTACCACAAAGCACAACCACAACCAGACTTGAAACAATGGCTAAAGAATAACTAAAATGGTCTCTTCTCCGCGATACATTCACCTCTCATACACAAATCCTTCGATAGTGTTGAAATTTTTTTTTTAGAACTCATATTAACTAAAGGAGCACGAAAAATGATAGCAAAAAGCCAAAGCCATGAGCATTAGTCAAATGCATCATCATCATCATCAGGAAGGGGCTGGTTAGCCGCCACAGCAAGCTCACCTTCGTGCCTGTAAAGAATATTGTGCACAGCTTCGTGCAAGCTCAGCTTCGTGCCTGTATAAACAATATATTAAAATTAAAATTAAACAATATTGTGCACAGCTTCGTGCAAGCTCAGCTTCGTGCCTATATAATCAATTCTTGTACCACAAAGAACATATATATTGCACAATTTTATTACATGATGAAATTTGAAGGACATGTTTCAACACCTTATGTGTACTACTTGACATAAAGAGGACACATACACGGTGATCTACGCAAAAAAAAATAGGACACTCAAGTAGATAGGACACTCAAATCTTTCCCAAAGTAGATACATTTGATCTTCATTTAGAAAAAAATAATGAATGCAAAATGCTAGTGAACACTGTTTGTAATAAAGATTGCGCAACTTACTGTTTTAATTTGGTAGCAAGAGCATCCACTTGCATATATTTTTCAGATTCATAATACTAAACTAGCAGAACAAATTTGGAGACTCCATATATGATAATTCATTCATGATGAAATATATCAATTCATACACAAAAATTTAAAATTCAAAGGCAACAGAATTGAGATCATAATACCTTAAAATGAACTTTGAGATTGGAGTCCCTGGCTTTGCAGGCTACAAAAAAACAAAGTAAAACGAATTTCTCTGTTACAGCTCGAAAAACAAATTGAGAGAGAGAGGTCACCATGATTCATTAATATGTAAAGAGAGAGCAAGAGAGACAGAGACACAAAGAAATTATTCAAATAATATATGAATCATTAATATCTAAAGAAAGAAAAAGAAGAAGAAGAAGGTTTTAATCTCCCCCTTGAGATGGAAGGGAAAAACATAATTTAAAACATGTTTTTGTAATTAACTTCTAAGTTTCCATCCATGTTACAATTATTATTGATACTCCACATATTCTAATAATTTATATTTTTTTCCCTACCATTCTTCTATTTTTAAACTATTTTTTAAACTATTCTTCTATTTTTTAAACTTTTAATAAACGAAAATCCGATGTTTGCTGCCTAGTAGGCTTGACCTATACTCATGTATTTGCTGTCTTGATGTTTCCACCATTGGATGAAGATGAATCCGACACTTCTCTTACATTCTACAAATCTCCTTAAAAAAAAAAAAAAAAAAAATCTCACTTTTATTAGAAGTGTGATAAAAAAAATTAGATTGATATTTTAATCACACTTAATTTGATTGAGTGTGATAACACTCATTTTTTATGTTACTTTTCAATTAAGTGTGATTATATATATATTTTTTTAATCACACATTCTGATTAAAGTGTGATTATATATACACTACTCCTTTTTACTCACACTTTTTAAATAAGTGTGATTAGATATATATTTTTTAATCACACATTATAATTAAAGTGTGATTATTTATATATTTTTTAATCACACCTTCTAATTAAAGTGTGATTATATATACATTACTACTTTTTAATCACACTTTTTAAATAAGTGTGATTATATATATATTTTTTAATCACACATTTTAATTAAAGTATGATTATCTATATATTTTTAACCATACCTTCTAATTAAAGTGTGATTATATATACATTACTACTTTTAATCACACTTTTTAAATAAGTGTAATTATATATATATATAATCACACTCCACTATAAGAAAAAGCATCTTTGGCGACTAAAAAAGCACATTTGGTCGCTGAAAGCATAGGTTTTGTCGACTAAAAAAGCATTAGTAGCCAAAAGTATAGGTTTTGGCGACTAAAAATCTATTTGGTTGCCCATATATAGCTTTTACCGACTAAAAAAATTTTAGTAGCCAAAAGTAAGGCTTTTTGGCGACTAAAAAAAATTAGTAGCCAAAAGTGAGGTATTGGGTGACTAAAAAGATGTTTGGTCGCTAAAAGTGAGGCTTTTATTGACTAAAAAAATTTTAGTAGCCAAAAGTGAGATTTTTTGGCGACTAAAAAAAATTTAGTAACCAAAACTGAGGCATTGGGAGACTAAAAAGATGTTTAGTAGCCAAAAGTGAGACTTTTTGGCGACTAAAAAGAAGTTTAGTTGCCAAAAGTAATAATTTTAGCCTGAGAGTTAAATTTTTTAACGACTAAAAAATAATTAGTAGCCAAAAGTATAGAATTGGCGACTAAAATTATGTTTAGTCGCCAAAAGTGGTCTCTTTTTTTTCTAGTAAATAATTTATTTTTACATAAATTATGTTCAATAAAAAATAATTATCTTTATATATATACTTTTATATTAATACGGGTCTATGTACTATATAAATAAGATATGTTGCATATATAATCATATGGTGTTATAGAGGTGTAGTGGAAAGAGCGTGTTGTATAAGGTTTATGGTGTGAGAGGGTTGATGGTTTGAATCTCTACAAGAACAAATGAGAAGCTAGTGAGTGTAATATATTTTTTTTTCACATCTAAATGTTATTAATCACACTTAAAATGTGTGATATAAATATTTTTAATCACACTTAGAATGTGTAATCTAAATACTATTAATCACACTTAAAAAGTGTGATCTAAATATTTTTAATTACGCTTAAAAGGTGTGATCTAAATGTTATTAATCACACTATGTGTGATTAAAAATGACCCATTTTAATCACACTCCCAAAGATCACACTTTAATCAAACTTAAAAGGTGTGATTAAATAACATACATCACACAAAAAAAGTGTGATCTTTATCTGTTTTTGTAGTAGTGACCTATGTAATTCTTCAAATCAATCATCTAACAAAGAATTTTATAGGCTCCATGCTAAATCATTTTCATGCGGTAGTTGAGAGAATTTTCCCACCTAGGTAGGTCTTATTCTCTATGTATTTATTAGAATTTTTCTCTCTCACTTTGAGTATTTGATCATTAAGCTTCATTGTAATATTGCATATGAATCAAATAAAATAAAAAAAATGTAATTACTGAAGACTAAATGCAAACACGAGATGAATCTGTAATACACAACGTATTGACAAAGGGGTACTTTCAGTTTTACCACAACCAATACATCAAAGTTTACATGTCTCAAACAAATTGAACAGGGGAATACATAGGAACATAAATGCTTCATCATCACCGATTACAAAGTAATCCAAAAAACAATCCACCAGTGCCCTAAACACAAGGTAAATCCCAACAAACTGTGACTAGCACTATCTGTAGCTGTAAACCTTAGACTGCAAGTTCAGATCAGGTCTCCACCACTGGTGAATTCCATGAGCTTGTTTCATGTCTTGAGCAGGAAATAAATTAACTACTAGATTTGTCGAAGGAATGAGGTGCAGCGGCTCTTCTGATTCCTTCCCCATCGCACTCATAACAAGACCCCCAAGTGAGTTCTGGGTCGCCAACCTTAGACCTCCATTTCAGAGCCAAAGCACTCAAACTCCCAAAACTGTAACCAATTTTAGTGAAGTTTATACCTATTAATCACAAATTTAATGTTGACTAATCATATTCTATAACGAATATACTACAGAAATAAAGTAATAAAATTTCAATTACAATCGATTCATGTAGTAATTTTCCCAAATTCAAAGAAGAACAAACTCACAAAATTAGGCATAATCATCACAAAGCATCACTAACAAGAGTTACAAACAAATATCATAGGGTTGTGTGTGTGTGAGAGAGAGAGAAAGAGAGAGAGACCGATTGGGCGTTATGCCAGGAGAGGCCGCGGTAGACATTGACGGAGAAGGTGGCGGCGAGATAGATGGTGGCGACGCCGAGGCCCGCCGTGAAGGCCTTGAATGCCCAGCACCCTGCTTTGCTCGCCACTCCCATCTCCAGTCTCTCTCTCTCTCTCTCTCTCTCTCTCTTAATATACAAAATCAAGAAAATACAACCCTAGAAAATATATTAAAATTTCCCTCCGAAGTTTCCCTCCGAAGTCTGAAGCACAATTTTTAAATTTTGTAAGACTAATCGCCGACTAAAATTTAGTCGGTAAATAATGAATTAAAAAAATATATTGAAAGTAACAATTCAAAATTCATTATTTAATTTTTTTTTAAATAAAAGTAACAAATATATTAAAATTATATTTAAATAAAAATATAAGTAATAAAATTATAAATTAAAAATATTAAAAATATTAAATTATCTTAAATATTTGTCCTAAGATTTGGAAAGAGAAATGGAAAAGGTAGGTGAAATGTGAATAAAACATTCGTATATTTCACCTAGTTTCACACCCTTTTTCCTTTTTCCTTTCCAAAACCCTCCCCAAATCCCTCAACCAAACACAACATTAGTGTACTTTGCCTTTATTAATGGTTTGTGATTTAGCGTTGTCTGGGAATTAGCATAATAGATACATATAATAGGGAATTTTTTTTATAATGAAATGTCTGCATGCTTCATAAATTGATTTGCTATACAATTATTGTGTCTCTGTCAAATTTAATTTTAAAGTATGTTCAACAAATTTGGGCCGTTGAATTGGGCCCAACACCTATGTCATGAGATGAGTGGGTTGTCATTAGGTTTCTAAATTTCAACTTATCGATGATCTATCTTGTGGGCCCCTTTTGTTTCTAGTCAGTGTTCTTTTCATTATTTTGATTGACCTAAATAGATTACAAAATTACAAAAACAATAATTTTCAAGGGATGTGTCTTAGTATCGGCACCCATTTTTGGATCCTTGACATTGTTTTGAATATTAGGTGAGTCAAATACTGTACTCGCACCTTACATCCTTAGACGAGTCCATGAAAAATAGATCATCGGCCTTTTTGTCTGTTCTCAATTTGGAAATATGTGTTCTTGTTTAGAGCTTGCAGAATACCATTGTACTTAACTGAGGTTGATGCCTTTTGGTGATTATCATTTTGTTTTTGTAGAGGAAGCAGAAAAAACTGTTTTTGAGAGAAATGGCAGCTCATTTGGAGAAAGATAAACTGATGTTTTTGGGGAATATTGCTGATAAATTGAAGAGTTTGGTGCAATCAAAGGAGGAACGAGAGAGGATTTGGAAAGTAATATCAGTTGAACTTGAGAGGGAGATGCAATTCAAGGAACAAGATTGGTTCACATTTGAAGAGGAAGATGCATTTAGGTATGTATCAGTACTTTTTTTATTGGAAAAATTATTAATAAGTACTATTTTGTTCTGAAGAATACTATTGAGTCCTATCAAATTTCAATATGGATAACTAAGTCCTATTTGTCATAAAATGCTCCCAAAAGGTTTATTCCTTATCTCATTTTTACGGTTCTCATTAAATATGAACAACAATTTTAACTTAATTAAAATTAAAAATTTTAATTGTAAAAATAATTAAGGCCAAGTTTGGCATAAAACCAAAAAGTTAAAAAGTCAAAAAGTTATTTAAAAAGTTAAAAAGTTAACACTATTCATCAAAAGTCAACAATTATGACTGCACAACTCCCAATCCTAATTTTTCCCTACAAATCAATTTTTACAATTTTTTATTACACATTTTTCCATAAAAAGTCAAAAAGTTAACCCAGACATCCATATTTTCTTCCTCAATTTTTTAGTTCAAAAAGACAAAAAGTACACTTATTTAGGACACCTCAAACAACCCCTATGAATTTAAACAGTGTTACACTTTTAAGGAACATCAAATTTTAGCAGATTACCTAAAACATATATTTGATGAAAGATCAATTGGAGTTAATTTCAAATCATATAGTGGAAAGTACACATTGGGGCATACCATTATCTATTCTATTATGTCAAAACACATAATTTACTTGGAGTAAACCTTTGTCATATTTTCCTCACATATTTAGTTTTGCTTAGCCGTTATTATAAGGATTAAAAAGTAAAATCCACTGTTACCCATTGCTCACCAGAGACTCTCTCTTCAATCTCAACCGTCTACAATTTTCATATTAACAATTTTTTTTTAATTATTAAAAACAATTTTAATCATACATAGTGAACTCATACTTCTAAAATGTATATAAAAGAACATAAATAGATCTTTTAGACTCATTATAGGATATTATTATATTGATATGAGTTAGGCAATGGATAAGCTTCCAATATTGGTCTAAGAAAATCTTTATCCATTCCTTTTAAAAATTTTATATTTCATTTCAACAGCCGAAAGCTGAATTCTTCCTTTGATCAAGGGCTAGGTAGGCAATGATGAGACATCTCTTGAGGTTTTTATTTATTTATTTTTACTTTTCATTTTTATTTTTGTTGTTGATCTGGTCATGCTCCTTTCATAATAATCCTCCTAATTCCTACTTCGTCTTGTTGATGTTTAATCCGACCAATTGACCTCATGAGAAGTAGTCCACCGCCCTGACCTGCTAGCCCAACAAAAAAATTAACTAAATAAATAAGTCCCAATCTCGATCTGTTGCTAGCATATTTAAGCTAAGCCCATCGGCCATGGCGTGGGCTTATGGTTTTTGGCTCTGGACCAACTTGACTCGGCTTGTCAAGGTAGCCGATTGAGCTTGGACATCAACTTCACAGCTTAGACCAACCATGATCGACCCAACGCCAACCCTTAGTTGTGTTGACTGTGGCTATATGATCATTGTTGCTCTTAGGGGATGGTTAAATGTTGTCCTCTTGTTTTCTTCTAACTAGTGTTGGACAATCTTCACTGTTAGCCCAACAAAAAAATTAACTAAATAAATAAGTCCCAATCTCGATCTGTTGCTAGCATATTTAAGCTAAGCCCATCGGCCATGGCGTGGGCTTATGGTTTTTGGCTCTGGACCAACTTGACTCGGCTTGTCAAGGTAGCCGATTGAGCTTGGACATCAACTTCACAGCTTAGACCAACCATGATCGACCCAACGCCAACCCTTAGTTGTGTTGACTGTGGCTATATGATCATTGTTGCTCTTAGGGGATGGTTAAATTGTCGTCCTCTTGTTTTCTTCTAACTAGTACTT
The DNA here is from genome assembly GCF_004153795.1 of Camellia sinensis. Classification (NCBI taxonomy): domain Eukaryota; kingdom Viridiplantae; phylum Streptophyta; class Magnoliopsida; order Ericales; family Theaceae; genus Camellia; species Camellia sinensis. Next base: position 849,728 of record NW_021024505.1, on the reverse strand, counting down.
CTTTTTTCTTTTTTTTTAAGTTGAAATGATACATTCCTCTAATTTAAAAACTCTAAAAGAGTATTAATGATATTAAAAATAAAAAATAAATAAATAAAGCCAAAACATCACATTATATAAGACCCATATACCAATTAAAACTATTAAAGTCCTTAATTTAAAACTCCTAATTTTTCTTTTCTTTTTCTAGTCTCACCAGTTGTCAAATCTTCATATTCACTTAGACAAGTAATGAATGAAACTTTTGACCGTTGACTCAAATTTGAGGATAATTCATAATTTCTTATAGAAAAGTCATAAGCTTTGGCTTGCTTGTTGGCTACATAGTTTGTATAGGCCAATCATAATTTAACACGTGGTAGGATGAGAACAATACGAAAAGACAATTCAAATTTTCAATAATAATCACACACGTGACAATTAGTATTGGTCATTGTGAATCTGTATAGCATTGGATCAACAAAGAGATGCAAGCTGACGTGACTTTAACAGTTACTCATATATTTAAATTCAAAATCAGGAGGGAAGTCTAACTGCAAACATGGCATAGTAGAGCTAACTGTGAGGAAACATGATCAGCAATCATGGAAGGATGATTCGACGGTTAGAAGCTCATTTCGGCGATTATCAATAAAAAATATAAATAGCAGAGAAGGCTCCAGAAAGAGCCCCTGGACTCAGATCCAAAAAATTAGTTTTATCTACTTTATTTGCCTTCCAATTTTTACATTTCTTGTACTTCAAATTTCTTGTACTTCAAATTCCTGCACTGCACTTCGTTCATAAGAGTAGTTTTAAGTAATTTGTTGTTGTAAATCTCTACAAGGCTGAATTGGACCATTGTAAGTCTTTCATTTTTCCTTAATGAAATGTTACAATTGTTCTTCATTTAATCGTTATTTGCTTAATTCTCCTAAACAAAGCCACCAGTAAAAGTCCTCTTCATTGAAGATGAAAGAACTAAAACGCAATCGTCTGATAATTGGTTGGCAATTAATCTTTTGTAAAGACTGATTGATCCTTGCTGGCATGCTTAAATTACAATAATAACCTTCGAAAGCCAAAAAGCCAACATATATTTTTGGCATGCCCGATGGGACTAATTGAAATGGCTAAACGTAGGAAACAAGAAGAAAATGAACGCTTGGAAGAAGGCGTGAAATGAGCGGTAAAAATATCTAATCCAGAAGATAATGTGATAATACATCCTGTGGAAATACTTGTTTTATCAGAACCTATGGTCGAACAAACCAACACTTTGGAGTAAGTACCATATGTTCAAAATATTGGACGAGGCCAAGGAATTGGACCATCCACTGTTCCATCTACTCAGCCAATAAATCCATGGGGAGGCCTAGTAGATGCCATAGGACAGCAGTTAATGAACACAATGGAAAGATGGGCAGCATCCTTTATGGATCGAATGAATACTCATCAACCAATTAACGCAAGGCACGTAGAGGCAATTTCAAATATCCCTCAGCAAAGATTGGCTAGAGATAAACAGCCTATGCAGAGTAATGGACATACTAATGGTCAAACGAGTAACCAAAACTATGAAAGATCATCACCTCAGTCTTGGTATGAGTTTCTTTCGAGGCGTGTGACAAATCAAAATGCTTCATTACTTGACAAAACTAGTTTTATCTACTTTATTTTCCTTCCAGTTTTTACATTTCTTGTACTTCAAATTCCTACACTGCACTTCATTCATAGGAGTAGTTTTAAGTAGTTTGTTGCTGTAAACCTCTACGAGACTGAATTGGATCATTGTAAGTCTTTCATTTTTACGTAATGAAATGTTACAATTGTTCTTCATTTAATCGTTGTTTGCTTAATTCTCCTAAATAAAGCCACCAGTAAAAGTCCTCTTCATTGAAGCTGAAAGAACTAAAACACAATCGTCTGATAATTGGTTGGCAATTAATCTTCTGCAAGGACTGATTGATCCTTGCTAGCACGCTTATAATTACAATAATAACCTTCGAAGGCCAAAAAGCCAACATATATTTTTGACATGCCTGGTGGGACTAATTGAAATGGCTAGACGTAGGAAACATGGAGAAAATGAACACTTGGAAGAAGGTATGAAAGGAGAGGTAAAAATACCTAATCCAGAGGATAATGTGATAACACATCCTGTGGAAATACCTGTTTTATTAGAACCTATGGTCGAACAGACCAGCACTTCTGGGCAAGTACCACATGTTCAAAATATTGGACGAGGCCAAGGAATTAGACCATCCACTGTTCCACTACTCAGCTAATAAATCTATGGAGAGGCCTAGTAGATGCCATAGGACAGTAGTTAATGAACACAATGGAAAGATGGGCAACATCCTTTATGGATCGAATGAACACTCATCAACCAATTAACGCAAGGCACGTAGAGGAAATTTCAAATGTCCCTCAGCAAAGATTGGCTAGAGATAAATAGCCTATGCGGAGTAATGGACATACTAATGGTCAAACTAGTAACCAAAACTATGAAAAACCATCACCTCAGTCTTGGTATGAGCCTCTTTCGAGGCATGTAACAAATCAAAATGCTTCATTACTTAACAATGAAGCCATGAAAATTGGTGGATCCGGGCCAGCACAAGAAAATGGCGTAAGAATGCTTCCAAATCCCATGTTCGAAGCCATACCTGGCACAAGGGGGTTCACTAATCCTTTGTTCGAATTTGTACCCGGGGGGTTGGAAGGGTTTCCTGCGACTAGAAGAGACACAACACATGTTCCAGCACCTTTTGCAGGTCCTTTCACAGGACAGGCTCAGAAGGGTTACCCATACCCTCAATAGCAACCAGCACCACAGGAACAACCAGTCCCAAATATACCGCCCTATGGACTAAGAGGACCTCAGGCACAAGGCTGTCCACCAAATCCTGTGTTTGTCCCTCCAATCGTGGTTTAACAAGCACAAAATATGGTTCCTAGGGACCAAATTGCTGATATTGTTAGAGAGATGTATGGATCGATGGCTCGGGGGGTTCAAACTCCTATCTACAGGAAACCTTACCTGGGTACATGAATACCCGAGAGGGTTTAGGATACCAGACTTTACTCCTTTTTTATGAGAATGGAAACCAGTCAATGGTGGAGCATATTACTAGGTTTGCTACTCAATGCAGTGAATTTACCAATAATGATTACATGAAGTTAAGACTGTTCCCAAATTCTTTAACTGGGGTAGCTTTTGTATGGTGTATTAATCTTACACCTGGCTCTATCCAAACTTGGCAACAAATAGAGAAGGCATTTCATGCCCAATTCTTCCAAACGGAGCCAGAAGTTTCCATAACAGACTTAGCAAGGTTGAATCAAAGGCCTGATGAGAAGGCTGCTCAATTTGGTGCCAGATTCAAAAGAGCACGAAACAAATGTAGGATCATCCTACCAGAGCCTGTATTCGTGAGATTGGCTCAAAATGGTTTAGAGTTTAGGCTTCGAAAGAAGTTTGACTCACCTGAGTTTAGAGACTTAGTGGAACTAACCTATAAGGTGTCTAGGTATGAAGCATTACTAAAGGAAGAACAAGATCGAAGTAATGCATCATACAAGATATATTATAGAGATCCTAATTATGAGATTGATATAGCAGAGATTGTAGGTGGAGAAAGAACCTATAATCTGTGAGGCATTAGTTCATAAAGACACAATAATTGACCAGCAGTTTAAAAAGAAAGACCTTCATAAGAAATACTCTTTCGATTTAACAAAGGCAGATAACATTTTTGATCATTTGCTTGCGGTAAACTTCCTAAAGTTATCAAAATGAGTCAAAATTTCGTCTCCAGAGGAGCTTAAAGGAAAAGTGTATTGTAAATTATTCTTGGTCTCACTCAACTAAAAACTGTATTATTTTTCGGGACAGGATCCAAGAACAGATTTGGAAGGGGAGTTTAAAATTCCTAGCTAAAGCAGAAAATGCTATGGGGATTGTGCCACGTCCCAAACCCGCCCCTAAAAGTTTGGGCATGATCACTTCAGAAACGGACAGTTGATTCGATACATACAATATATGGGGCATGCACGGAAGCATTTAATAACATAAAATAATATAAATTAACATCCATCGAGCTCATACCTATATGCCAAGATCTCAATGTGCCCTTAAACAGTTTCAAATATGATAAACAGACATACGAGAAGCAGATATTTGCAGTCACTCAGTAACATATATGGACATATGTACAGAACCAGCCTCACATGTGGGCATACAACAAAAATGTTGGTAAGGAAGGGTATATACAGCTAATTAAAAGGTTAAAGACCAAACTAAGGGTCATTAAGGAAATGCCAGAGAACACTTAAGATTCTTCACTTTGCTTGACCAAAAAGGAGTGACCAAAGCTGGACTAAGACCGACCTCCAGGTTGATTTCCTATAGAGATAGACATAACACAAAGTGAGCGAGGCTCAGTGAATAATAGTACTTAAACAATTTAATGAATGAACTTGAATTATAATGTATTTAAGGATAGAGGTCACATGGTTAATCTTTTCCTGTAAATATTTCCAGAACGGCCTTGGGCCCAAACTTTATACAGAGCGGCTTCACGCCCAGTATCACACAGAACGGCCTTAGGCCCAATCGATTTAGCAGAGTGGCCTTAGGCCCAACAGATTTATACAGAGCAGCCTCTGGCCTAACAGATTATACGGAACAGCCTCTAGCCTAACAGATTATACGGAACAGCCTCTGGCCTAACAGATTATACAGAATGGCCATGGGCCCAGATATCATCAGAAAAGACTAGTCTCGGAGTTATACAGAGGCACACAGATTCTTTCAATCGTTCACATGAGTTAACATAGTTAATTTGCGTTTAACAGAGTATTAATGATAATTATTAGCAATAAGTAAAGCGTATTTCACAGACTAGTCTTAGGCCCAGATATTAACAAAGCAGAGTGATTCCAGAGTCGTATCAATGTAAGCAGATTTTCCAATCATTTGTAAATATTAACGTAATTAACTTGCGAAGAACAGAGCGTTAATAATAACAATTATTAACGATAGGTAAATGTACGATTACAGTACTAGTACTCATAGTGCTGCAGCGGAGCGATTGTTCCTCCCAGGTTGTGACCTACACACATGCATAACTCATACATTAGTTCCTTTTTCCTTTTTAAATTGTTTCTGATTCGTTTCGCTTCGAATAAATTTACAAACATTTAAAGGCATCAACTATAATTTTCAACAATATCAGGCAGGTGAAACAGAGTAAACAGAAATTTCCTGCATGGGCTGCACGTACGGCAGTGAGCCCCGCACATGCAGCAGTGGCTCCCGTACGTGCGGCTGAGAGGTCCCAGACGTGCCTTTTTTCCAGTAGCCAAAACCCAAAATGCTCTGTTTTCCCGCACGTGCCGCCATGACTCCCACACGTGCGACAGTGTTCTCGCACGTGCGGCCATGACCCCCGCACATGCGGTGATTTGCTCTGTTTGTGCAATCCGAATTTCAAGCAAAACCCAATTTTGGTGAACATGTAGAAGGCTCAAAATAGATCCATTAATTTCCAGAACATGGTTCAAAAATCATGTAAATAGGAAGTACAAACATATAACAATTTGAATATGAATTAAATCTTTAATTCCTTGAAACTCATAAACACTACTTACTTCTATGATATTTCCAAATCTCCACACATACGCATATGTATAACCATTTATTCATATAGAGGAATTCAATCTTGATAATTGAAGAAATAAGATGTGATTTCTCACTAGATAGTTCAAATTGAATCAAAATAACTAAATGATAAAAGTCTTTGCTGTATATTTTAAACACATTGATTGGCTTTTTAAGATGTAGAGTGAGAAGCTCATCCTTCTCTCTAGAAACTTTTGGTTCTAGGGTTTTTGCATTCAATACTTCATTGAACTGCGCGATCAAGGATATCTCATTGAATCTAGTGTTGTAACTACTGGGGCCGATATTAGATCAGAGCTACCTATTAGATGACTAGGGAAAAACGAAGTGGGTTACCTGTTGAGTGGGGATAATACTCTATGTGACGTTGTTAAGTCTGATGTTATAAGAGAGAGTGCTCTAATCACAGCTCCTCTTGTGAACAATGATCCTCTGAGTAAACTAGGTTTGAAGGAGATTCCTTCTGTGTCGGTCCAAGATATTACAAGTCAGCTCGAAGATCTGAAGCATGAGCCTTCAACGGTCCATCTGACACCATCCCGTAACGTTGCTGTGACCTCGTCGTTGATAGATCTCAGCCTGAAGTGGGCCGATTTGGTTGAGGTAGGGAATGATGCTCGAGTTAAGGGGGTTCAAGATAGTTTGGTCGTGGCTAGGGCTAGAGGGTTTTCTCGTTCTACTGATGCTACGAATGTGGACATAGCCTCTTATTCGGATGGGGGGGTCTAGGTATCTCCGATTTGACAGATCGTCCCTCTATTATTGGCGATTGCTTGGCGAGGGATATTCCTAACCTAGATCCAGTGATAGAAAGAGAGCAAACCCCTCTTGAAGGACATCGTGGTGGTATGCAACGCCGAAGGGGTGGCGCTAACCCTAGTTTCTGTAGAGGTCGAGGTAGTAGGGACAACATGTGGGTCAACCGTCAACAGAATGTCACGAGGGCCCGATCTTGGGCTAATGTCGCTTCTACTCCAGTTCACTCTGAGGTAAAGCTTGATTTTGTCCAACCTTCATTCTCTTTTGATTCGATCTTGATTAATCTCCCAGTTCCATCTATTTTGCCTATTTGGGAATCGTGTTTGGTTGGGCATTTTATCGATAGAAGTTTGTCTTTCACTTTTATAAAAAATAATGCCTTCAATATGTGGAAGAACTTGGGTCTTGAAGAAGTCCGAATGAATGAAGAGGGGTTCATATTTTTTATTTTTGACCACATTGATAGTTGTAAAAAGGTTATTGATGGAGGCCCTTGGTATGTTGGGGGTATACTATTGATTCTGAAACAGTGGCACAGATTGATGAAGCTCACCAAAGAAGCTCTTACTGAAATCCCAATATGGGTAAAATTCTATAACATGCCTATGGAATTTTGGAGCACTGATGGTCTTAGCAAAATAGCAAGTGCGATAGGGGTTCCTCGGTTTATGGATCAGCTCACCTCTTTTGGTACAAGGGTTTCTTTTGCTAGGGTATGTGTGGATATCAAAGCAGAATCCCCATTACCAGACAGCTTTTTTATTCAATGCGAAGGCATTAAGGTGGAAATTCGAGTGGAATATCAAGGTGTTCCTGTTAGTTGTTCTCATTATGGGGTATTTGGGCATGAAACAAAAGCCTGTGTATCAGCCCAGGTCTCTCATCTTATTGAACTTCAGAAAGCCACAGAGACTAACTTAGGGGAAGATGAAGGTTGGAAAACAGTGAAGGATAAAGGGAAGAGAAAGGCTGGGGAAAACTTAACTCCTATTGTGGCTACCCAATCTGAAGTAAATGAAAATCTAGCTGAAGTAGAGCTTAAAGTGAGTTTGCATGCTCCTGACCCTGTGAGTACCTCACACTCAATGGTACATCAAATTACTAGTTTGGTTAGTCCAGCAGCATCCGAAAATTTGGAGGAAGTGGAAGCAAATATGCAGGTAGTTACTCCTTTGAAACCTTCGGGCAGTAATGAGATTGAAGATTTTGGTCCACAACAAAAATACAAAGGTGTGGAAACTTCACTTCAAGGTAAAAAGGCTTCTGGCAAAACAGGCAGCCAGAAGAAAAAGAAGAGGTAAATTTGTGCTTGATTGTGAGTTATTTTTGTTTTGTTCCTCATGATGACTAATTTAGCTTCTTGGAATATCAGAGGGCTTGATAACCCCTCTAAACAAAAAGAAATCAGGGCTTTTGTAGAAAAAGAGAATATTAACATCATGGGTGTTTTGAAAACCAAAATTAAAGCCAATAATGAATCTAAGTTTTTTGAAAAATGCTTTAAAAATTGGAAACTTTTGACTAACTCACAATCTGGTGACAAGGCTAGAATATGGGTCTGCTAGGATCCTAATTTTTGTGATATCCTTGAGCTTAAAATGACTAATCAGTTCATATTTTGTAAGGTGACTGTTTTGGATAAGGATACTATTTTTTTTGCTCTGTTTGTTTATGCTGAGAATACACATGAATTACAGGTTCCTTTTTTTGCTGAATTATCTGAATTGGCTGGCTTATACTCTCAGTCTCCTTTTATCTGCATGGGGGATTTCAATGCTACTCGTTATGTTCACAAAAAAATTGGGGGTAATACTAACTAGTCCAATGCCAAAATGGCTTTTAACAATTCCATCCTGGCATCGGATCTTGTTGATTTGTCTTACACTGGATGTCAACTTACTTGGGCTAACAAAAGAGGTGATGGTGATTTCATTACTTCTAAGATTGATAGGGTTTTAGTCAATGAACATTGGCTCAATCTCTATCCTAATTCTACTGCCACCTTTTTGCCTTCGGGGGTGTCGGATCACTCTCCTACTATTGTTATTATGGACCCTAAAATTCCGAGTGCCAAAAAGCCTTTCAAATTTTTTGATTTTTGGGCTAGTCATGAGGAGTTCATCTCTAAAGTGTCTGGGGTGTGGTGTAAGTATGTTAAGGGCTCCCCTATGTTTTGGGTTTGTCAAAAACTTCGTACGCTTAAGCCTATCTTGAAGAAACTTAACAAAAAGGACTTCAGTGATATCTCCACTAGAGTCCTTAATGCCAAAGCTAACCTTGAGATTTCCCAAATCAAGCTGGATAGAGATCCTTTGAACCTGACTCTCCAATCTTTTGAGAGAATTGCATACACTAAATATGTTGATCTTAGTAATGTTGAGGAAAGTTTGGCCCAACAAAAATCCAAAGTTCAATGGTTGGGTCTTGGTGATAGGAATTCTAAATTCTTTTTTAGAAGCATCAAAGGTAGAATTAACAGTGTTGTATTAAACAATGGTGTTAAGATTACTAATTGTGATGATGTTCAGGCTACCTTTGTCAATGCTTTTACTGACCTTTTTGGTAAGCCTTTCTCTGATGAGTATCATGGGTACAAGAGAATCAATTCTCTCGTCAAGAATAGAGTTTCTAGTTGTCAGTTTGAGATGTTATCCAGTGAGGTTACTGATAAAGAGATTTATGATGGTTTTTGGTCTCTTAAATCCAATAAACCTCCTGGCCCGGATGGTTACTCTGCTGGCTTCTTTAAGAAATCTTGGGAGGTGGTTGGCAAGGAGGTCACTGAAGCCATTAAATCTTTCTTCAGATCTGGTGAGCTTCTTCAAGAGCTGAATAGTACTACTATAGCTCTCATTCCTAAGATCCCTAATGCTGAGAAAGTTGGGGATTTTAGACCCATATCTTGTTGCAATACGGTGTATAAATGCATTTCCAAAATTATTACTAACAGGATTAAGGTTGTGTTACCTGATTTGGTCGACCCTGTGCAATCGACTTTTGTTCAAGGGCGGCGTATTTCTGATAATATCTTCCTTTCGCAGGAATTAATGAGAGGCTATCATAAGAATTCTTCCACCCCTAAATGCACCATGAAAATGGATATTATGAAAGCTTATGATAATGTTAGATGGGACTTTGTTCTGGATGTTCTTAGAGCTATGGGCTTTCCTCTTGTCTTTATCCATTGGATTAAGGCTTGTATGACAAGCCCTTCTTTCTCCATTTGTCTCAATGGTAGTCTCTATGGGTACTTTAAAGGGGCTAGGGGTCTCCAACAAGGGGATCCTATATCCCCCTGCTTATTTGTGATTGTGATGGAGATCCTTGCTAGAATTCTTGCTGAGAAGTCTAACCTCCCGAATTTTAAATTTCATTGGCGGTGTGAGAAAACGAAGATCATCAATCTTTGTTTTGCCGATGATCTTATGATTTTTTGTAGAGGTGATGTCTCCACTGTTAGAGTCATTAAACAAGGTCTAGATGAAGTTCAGTCCCTCTCGAGGCTCTCTCCTAGTCCCAGTAAAAGCCACATATTTTTCTCTGGTTGTAACAGTCAGCTTAGGGAGAATATCATCAACATTGTTAATTTCGCTGAGGGTGTCTTCCCTGTTAGATACTTGGCTGTCCCTCTTATCACAACAAAGTTGAAAGCCTCGGATTGTCACCAATTGGTGGAGAGGATCACCAAGAAAATTAAAAGCTGGACTAGTAAATGTCTTTCCTATGCTGGTAGGAGTCAATTGATTCAATCTATTCTCTTCTCTATGCAAGTGTACTGGACTTCCTTGTTTGTTCTTCCTAAGAAGATTATTAAGGAGATTGAGTGCCTCTTAAGATCTTTCTTTTGGTCTGGCAGTGTGCTTAGTAAGTTTAGGGCTAAAGTGTCTTGGGATCAGGTTTGTGCTCCTAAGAATGAAGGAGGTTTGGGATTTAAATCTCTGGATGTTTGGAACAAAGCCGCTGTGGCTAAGCATGTTTGGTTTTTATTCTTGGGTGGTGTGCAATCTATGTGGTGTCATTGGGTCCATTCCTATCTTCTTAAAGGTAAGAGCTTTTGGAGAGTGACAGTTCCTAGCGACCCTTCCTGGGTTTGGAGGAAAATATTATCGCTTAGGCCGCTTGTTTTCCCCTTTATTAAACACATCATTGGGGATGGAGGCAATGTTTTTCTATGGCATGACAATTGGCATCCATTAGGTTCTTTGTATGACAGGTTTGGGGCTAGGATTATCCATACCCTTCCTGATAATTCTAAGGTCAATGTTATTGTTGAAAATAATTCCTGGAAATGGCCTCGTGCTGCTTCTCAGGTGTTAAAGGAGTTAATTGACTCCACTCCCCCTTCTCTGGTTCCTAGCCATGCCACTGACAGAATTGTTTGGCTCCCTGCTACTGATGGCAAGTTCTCTATTAATTCCACTTGGAATTCCTGGAGAAACTCTTTTGCCAAGGTCTCTTGGGTAGGTCTGCTTTGGGGTAATCATAGTATCCCGAAAGCCAGTTTTGTGACTTGGATAGCTATTCATGGTCATCTTTACACTGGGGACAGGTTATCTCATTTTGGTTATACGCATACTGGTAATAGTGGTTTCTGTCATAACCATTATGAGGATCACAACCATCTTTTTTTCCACTGTCCTTTTTCGGATAATGTTTGGAAGGAGCTTCAGCCTAGGATTACTGTATCCTGGCCCTGTCTTGAATGGCCTGAATTGGTCAATCATATTTCTTAACTTGTTAAGGGTAATTCTGTGGGTGCTATCATTTCTAGACTTGGGTTCACTTGCACTGTTTACCAATTGTGGCTTGCTAGAAATAACAAAATTTTTAACAATGATGCTTACCCTGAAGATGTTGTTATAAAGCGGATTGTGGATATGATTAGGTTTAGAATGTTGTCCATAACCGACTTGAAAAATCATTCTAATGACAACTGGTTTCTAAGAACTTGAGTGATGTAAGATCAGATAATGTGGGTTGAGTGGCTTGTGAGCACAAACTGTGGTTTATATAACTGTTTGCTAATTTTGCAGTGCTCACAAGCTGGATTGAGTGTTGCTATTTACCATAAATTGAGGGTTGAGTTTCGGTAGCCAAATACACCTTCCATTCCACTGTCCACAGAGTGTTTTCTAATGGTGACAAATATATATATTGTTGTTACTCTTTTTTGCAGGTGTTTGACGAGGCTGAAGTTGTATAATGGGGCCTTCTCTTGTGGGTTGAGTGTTGAGAGACTTATATTGAGTGTTATTCATTATCTGCCGAGTGGTGTGAGGCTATATATTATGGGTTGAGTGTTGTGAGCCCCTACATTATATGCATTATACCATTTGTCCTTTACATATTCAGGTTTCTGTTTGGCTGCTCTCTCATTATCTATATGGTTGGACAGGTTTTATTAAATCTCCAAACTTTAAGATTTGGGTTGCGGCTGTTAAGGATGATGGCAGGTTTACGACTATTTTGTTGCTGGTGTTACGTCTGTATAGCTGTTTTGGGTTTCACTAACCTTCCTAGCTTGAAGATGGAAGAAGCACTTGTAAAGAATGCTGCTTATAAGATGTGCTTACATAAAAGCTGCTGGGTGTATACATTTTCGCTGCTGCTGGCAAGTGTAATAGCAAAGTGAAGGCCATGTTTTCGTCTTTTGTGACAAAGAAAGTTGTTTTTGTTGTTTTGTATATTTATATTTTCCGAATTTGTATCAATTTCTCTAATCTCCTTTTGAACCTACCCTTGCGGGATGTGCAAGGGATGTTATTTCATTTAGGTGTCTTTGCTAATAGGTATGTTCATGGCCCACATATTTTGTCTATGGGGCTCATGAACATTCTCTTTGCATCAGCTAATTCTCTTTTGCTTAGGGTGTTGTTTGTTGCTTCTGCACATATTTCTATTAGGTTTTGGTTGAAGTTTTGATGTTTTAGCAGGTTGTTTGTTTTGGTCCTTGTGGGCCCTCATCCTTTCTGGGACGGGTCTGTATTGTTGCTGTCCAATTTTTATTGGTTATTGTATAGTTCTGTTAGGGCCTGAGGCATGTCCCTTGTATTTTGTATAAGTTTTTGTTTTTGTTTTATGACTTATTCACCCAAAAAAAACTAAATGATAAAATTATCTTGCTAATTATCCAACATACACACGCAAGACCTCAAGTACAACTCTAGGCCACACACAATATTGAGGGATTCCTACTCCAAATCAAGAAAAGGGGTTGAACTAGGTGGTTAAACTCACATTGGGCTTCAATCTCTAGATACTCTCTCAATTCATCAATCTTCTTCCTTGCAGATCTTCTCTCTTAGTTCCTATTCTCTTCACACTTCTTTCTTAGGAGATATTTTGATGAGAAAGCTTCTAAGTCCCAAGTTCAAAGAGACACTTATAGATATACATATATAAAGGTTGAATAAAGACAAAATTTAATCAGTTTAATCATTCCAAGTTGAAATTTCACAGAAAATCATATTATGACTTAAAAATCATGTTGATCTCAAATGTAAAATCAATTTCAGATTATTAAGCTTCTAAGACCTTCAATTTCTATTCTAATCATCTCAGTTGTAACAGATTTTTCTCCTATTAGACAGATATGAATCTATATTCATAAGATTCACTTAATTAAACTTAATTTCACATAAAATTTCACAATAAGCATTCAAATGCACATAATAAGGGACTGAAAGCATACCAGAAAACATATGCGAGGGTTGGGTTATTACAGATTGACACTAATCCATTCCCAGAAATTGGAGAAGTTGCAGCCAATGTTATTGTGCCAGACTTCCAGAACTTATCCTTGAAGGAATTAGAAGAGGTCAATGTGCAAATGCATGTTGCCAGCCAAACTACTGTCAAGAAAGATGCTAAAAGTTCACCAGCTGTTGAACAGGGCTTTGTAGACCAGAGGGAAGACTCTGATGAAGAGGCACTAGATGATGATTCTTTAAAGGCAGTCGTCATGCAAAGAATGTATCCCAAGTACAGATTGAGCTATAAGTGGTGAAAGGGCTTCCGATTGATGGGAAGTAATATTACAAGGATGTGCAAAGGCGTTCTAAACCAACCAGTGCCTATAACAAAAGGTCATATCCAGCTGGTCCTAGGCAATAGCCATTCATAGCTGGGTCAGCAGCTACTAGAGTGCACTCCAAGGGCAAGAGACCTCTACATGAGTTCAGACCACCCAACTATTACAAAATAGAGGGCAATCATCCTGAAAGGAGACCTGAAGTGGGCTTAAGTTATGGGATCAAAGCCAGAGATTGGCCCCCTAGACTAGCCTCACACAGAATGGAAAGTGGCCACCTTCATGGAAGGCCTGAATTAGGCCCAAAACAAGGAGTCAGGGCCAAGCAGTGGCCTTCACAGGCAGCTTCGAAGCTGGCTTCAAAGGAAGAAAGGGACAGTTCAACAACTGAGTTAGTGGGCTCATGGGTACCTGGAGTTCCAGATTGGTTTGTTATGCAGAACAAACCTAAGGAAATACCTACCTAGAGGGATGTTGTTGCAGACCAAGGTAGGATGGTTAAACCTTCCTTGGTGACTCCAAATAATTGAGTGTTACTAAAGCATCCAAAAACAAAGGAACCAAATATGGTCTGAGTGATTTCTAGATCCCAAAGGAGGAAAATCCAGCGAAGGTACACTTAGTACCAGAAGGATCTGAAAGAAAGTGGAGAAAGCTCTTAATTGTTCCAGTTAAAGGGCCAGACAGAGGCAAAAAAAAGTCCAAAGTTAGATCATAGTCTAAAATCAACTCCTTAAGACAAAATGAGCTGCAGTAGAAAGTAGTTAGCCAAAGTTCACTCCGAACTTAAAGCCAAAGAAAGATCCTGTTTAGTAAGATTGGAAAGGGCTTTGATGGAAAGTGATGGTGAGACAGAGGGAGAAGTTGGCTTAGGCCAAAGGAAGGAGATGGTTGAGGAGGAAATGTTCGAAGCCTTCATGGCTGAACAGACATTTTTGGTCGAAAAACCAGCAGAAACAGACCATTCGAAGAAAGTTACTAGTACTGAAGTGTCAGAATGCAGCATGGAAGATGTTTCTGAAGTAATTGAACAAGTTGGCCAGGAAAAGAAACAGGTACAGCCAGTCGTCCAATTTGGCTCGTTTCCTCCAGTATTAGTGAATATGGTACATATACTACCACAAGAGTTCCAAGCTGAAGATGAAAACCAAGAAGGTCAGGATATTGACCCAATTCCAGTTTCTAGTGAAGACTCACAAGTGAGTATGGTGCAAGATGAATCCGAAATGGCCACACTAATGGAAACTGGAGATGAGAGTGAGGAAGAGGTGAGTATTAACCTCTCATGCCCTTTTGAGTATCCCACAACATCCATGACACAGCATGTCAAACCCTTGTATATTAAGGCCTGCTTCGATGAAATACAAATAAACGGGGTATTAGTGGATAATGGGACTGCAATAAACCTACTTCTGAAATCTTCTTTGAAGAAACTAGGAAAGAGGAACCCCAGATTAATCCTAACCAGCATAACCATTGCTGGTTTCATTGGAGACAAACAAATGGCTTAGGGCATTTTGCCCATCAGCCTGAGTGTAGGAACCAGGGACTGCATGACGGCATTCTTTGTTATCAACAACAATGCTAAGTATAATGCTCTACTTGGTAGGGACTGGATTCACACCAACAAATGTCTATCTTCTTCTCCACATCAGAAGATAACGATGACCTTATGCAATGGAGAGATAGAGGAGATCAATGCAGACCCTCAACCCTTCATAGCTTGTGCAGATTTTACAAAGGCCAAATTGTATACTGAAGGAGTGACACCACTCAATATACTGAGAAAACCTGATGGATCAGCCGAAGTGACGGTTGATGAGAAATTAACACAAATGAAGCACTTAGTCCAAGAAAGTACTGATGAAGAATTTGTCACCAATGATGACAATGATGCCTGGTTGTAGGCAAAAAGATGGAACCTAGGAGGCCAAATCTTTGGCTTTAATTAAGTTCTCAGTATTTGACATAAAATAAATAGTCTAGAAGGTGCAAGAGCAAGAGAAAGAAGCCATGGTAATTGGCTATAAGCAGGAGCAGCAATAGGTCAGGGTTTTGGCCTTGGATAAATACTGTGCATTGGACATTGAAATGAAAGTCCAGGAGATATAGGAAAAAGAAGCCTTATGGATAGACTTTGTCTATGAGGAGGAGGGCAAAGATGTTGAATCAAAACAACTGAGAGTAGGACAAAGCAAGGAGATTGCTTCGAATACAGAAGAAATCAAAAAAGAAGCATCAGTGAGTTCTCAGATGCAAAACCCTTTGAAAGAAGTGAACTTCGGGGAAGGTTCTATATAGCAGCCACCTATATAAGTGCTTGGTTAAATGCTCTTAACAGGGACCAGTTGTTGGTGGTTTTAAAGAGATATAAAGATTATTTTGCATGGTCTTATAATGAACTACCAGGATTGGATAAGTCATTAGTAGAACATAGGCTCCCTATGAGGCCTAATTTCAAGCCATACAAGCAAAAACTAAAAATGATGAGTCCTGGAGTGATTCAGAAGGTCAAGGAGGAAATTTTTAGACTCCTCAAGGCAGGCTTTATTAGGATAACCAGGTATGTTGAATAGCAATCCAATATTGTGCCTGTAGTTAAGAAGAATGGTAAAATGAGGATATGCTTCGATTTCAGAAATCTGAATTTAGCAACTCCAAAAGATGAGTATCTTATGCCCATAGTAGATTTATTGGTGGACAGTTCAGCAGAGCACAAAATGTTATCAATGATGGATGGGCACTCTGGTTATAACCAAATCTGCATTGCAGAAGAGGCTATCCACAAGACAGCATTCAGATGTCCTGAGAACATTGGCACCTTCGAATGGGTTAAAATGTAATTTGGTCTGAAGAATGCTGGGGCTACATATCAAAGGGCTATGAACACTATTTGTCATGACCTCATTGGAGGATATTTAGAGTTTTACATTGATGACATTGTGATAAAGTCCCAATCCATGGGGGAACATTTGTTTCACTTGGAAGCAACTTTTGAAAGAATGAGAAAGTTCGAGTTGAAACTTAACCCTCTCAAATGTGCTTTTGACGTATCAGCTAGAAAATTCTTGGGCTATGTAGTACACAAGATGGGAATACAGATTGATCAGAACAAAGTCAAAGCTATCATTGAAGCCAAACCTCCATCAAGTAAGAAAGAAGTACAAAAATTCCTTGGACAGGTTAATTTTCTTCGAAGATTTATTTCTAATACTGCAGGGAAAACTAAAGTATTTTCTTCCTTATTAAGGTTGAAAGATGAAGAGGAATTTGTGTGGACAGCAGAGCATCAAACTGCTTTCGAAGGAATCAAAGCTTACTTGGCCAACCCTCTAGTGCTGATGACATCAAAGAGTGATAAGCCCTTAAAGTTGTATATAGCTACGGCAGAAGATTCACCGAGAGTTTTCTTAGCTAGGACAATGAAAAAGGCAAAGAGCAAGCAGTTTATTACCTTAGTAGGTTTCTAAATTCTTGTGAATGTAAATATTCAACTGTAGAAAAGTTGTGTCTTACATTGTATTTTGCTGCAATGAAATTAAGATACTATCTTTTACCTACACCTGTCTTGGTAATTGCAACCACAGATTTGGTTAAATATGTATTATCTAAACCTATGTTGAGAGGAAGAATTGGCAAATGGATACTTGCTTTATCAGAATTTCATCTAGGATATATCCCCCAAAAAGTAGCAAAATGACAAGTTTTAGCTAATTTCTTGGCAGATCATCCATGTCAAACAAAAAGCCAAGAGATAATGAAACTTGATATGGTTAGTGTAGAACCATGGCAAATGTGGTTCGATGAATCAAAAGCCAATAGTCTAATTGGAATTGGTGTGGTGATTAAGTCACCACAGGGGGTAGAAACCACACATGGTTTCAGAGTGGATGAAATTACTTGTTCCAATAATCAAGCTGAATATAAAGTTTTAATAATGGGACTGGAAATACTTATTGGATTACAAGCTCATGCAGTTGATATATTTGGAGATTCTCAATTGGTGGTTAACCAAGTGAAAGGAATTTTCAAGTGTCAAAGTGTAAGCATGTTGCCATACTATATTGTTACATTACATTTGTTTTCTCAATTTCATATAGCAAATGTAACTTATGTCCCAAGATTCTTGAATAATAAAGCTAATAATGTGGCTCAGAAAGTTTCGAATTTCAAGAGAAAGGATAACACTCAAATGAACATAAGCCAAACAACATATCAAAAGGTAATACCACCCTTAAATAAAAGGAGTATGGTCTTAGAAGACAATCATAATGACTTACAAGAACAAGATTGGAGGCATCCAATAATGCAGTATCTAGCTGACCCATCTTCGAAAGCCAGCAGAAAAATCAAATTGCAATCTATGCAATACATACTATATGGTAATGCTCTCTACAAAAGGGGGGTAGACGGGTTATTATTGGAATGTTTGGGCCCAAAAGAAGTATTGACGGCCATGGCTGAGGTTTATGAAAGCATCTATGATACTCATTAGCCTGGTGTGAAGATGAGATGGCTGCTTCGAAGACATTTCTACTATTGGCCAACAATCCTTAAAGATTGCATAGAATATGCTAAAGGTTGCCAGGTATGCCAAAAGCATGGCACAATAAGACATGTACCCATAAATGATCTGCATGCGGTTGTGAAGCCTTGGCCATTTAGAGGATGGGCTATGGATATGATAGGGAAAATGCACCCACCCTCTTCGAAGCATCATTGTTGCATCTTAGTGGCCAAAGATTACTTCACTAAGTGGGTCGAAGCTAAGCTGTATAAGGCTGTAGACCAGACCGAAGTTATTTGATTCATTAAAGATCTGATTCACAAATTTGGCATCCCACAGACTATAACTGTTGATAATGGGACTGTATTTGATGGGAAGATGGTAAAGCCTTTTGTGGCAGAGTTTGGAATTAGCCTTGTTAATTTCATCCCCTATTATGCACAAGCCAATGGTCAGGCAGAATCATCCAATAAATCTTTGAAGAAAGGAACACAGAAAGTTGTGGAAGACAATCCCAGGGATTAGCATAACTTACTGTTTGATGTATTATGGGCTTACAAGACTTCTCCAAGATCAAGTACATGAGTTACTCCTTATGCTTTAGTATATGGGCATGATGTAGTGTTACTTGCAGAAATTAACATCAAGTCCTTAAGGGTGAGAGGCCAGGACTAGTTAGTTCCTGAACAGTACCATTAGAGTATATGCTTGAATTAGAGAATGTAGAGGAAGCTAGGCTTCTGGCATTAAGGGGTTGTTTGGGATGTTCTAAATAAGTACACTTTTCGACTTTTTGGACTAAAAAATTGAGGAAAATAATATGGTTGTTTGGGTTAACTTTTTGACTTTTTATGAAAAAATGTGTATTAAAAAATTGTATAAATTAGTGTGTAGGGAGGAAAAATTAGGATTGGGAGTTGTGCAGCCGTACTTTTTGACTTTTGGTGAATAGTGATAACTTTTTAACTTTTTGAGTAAGTTTTTGGCTTTTTGGGCACATACCAAATTTGGCCTAAATAGCATTCTTTTTCAAAAGAAGAAAGCAGCCAAAAACTATAATAAAAAGGTCAAGCACATTAGCTTTGATGAAGGTGATTTGGTATGGAAGACAATACTCCCAATAGGGATTAAAAGCCACAAGTTTGGCAAATGGTCAGCTAACTCGGAAAGACCATATCAAATTCACTGAGTCTTGCCTTCGGGAGCATATCATTTGAATATTTTGAATGGATATGTACACCCTAAGGAGATTAATGGCAGATATTTGAAGCCTTATTATCCAACCGTGTGGGAAACACAAGGAATATAATAAGTGCTAAGCAAAAAGAACATGAAAACACTCAAATAATAAATAAGGATTTTATTTCATAATGAGTTGAATACATGCAGCCATAAATTGGCCCAAAAGTCAGTACAATATTTCAGATGTTCTTTTACAATAGACTCTCTACTCTTAAGAGATGGGAACAACTGAATGGCTGTAGCCATTTCCTGTTTTTGATCGGCCAGTCCTTGGTTAGTAATCTGCAGCTTGGTAGCAATTCGATCTAAAGCCTGGTTGACTGCTGATAACTCTTCTTCAAGCTGAGCTTTCTTCTCCAATGGTTGAGTACGAAATTGGGAGACAGAGGAATGTTACTTTTTCAATTCTGGCACTTCAGCATGTATTTGGGAAACAAAACTCTGGTCTCTCAGCAATTTCTCTTCTGCAGCCTTGACAACATGGTAGATGTTGATGTAAAAGTCAATGATGGCTGCCGCCTGAGATAAATGACTTGAAATAGTCATGCTGGATTGCTCAATAACTTTGCAACACTAGAGAAAGTCATTCTTAATAATAGGCCTTCGCAAGACTTCGAAGGGGATCCTTGAGAAAGATGTCAGCAATTCCAAACAACTGTCCAAGTCCAATAAAGGCAAGAAAGTCTTGCTGGTGGAAGAAAAGCTCTCAAATATTTCTACAAGAGAATCAGCTAGGACTAATGGCTCAGTTTCATTGCTAGCTGTTGGAATGGTGGACGGCATGTCAAAAAGGCTAGCTAGTCTAGCCTAAAAAATGTCCACTTCTTCTGTTGACATGGTTGATGTAGAAATGGCTTTGATAGGAGGAAGAAATGGCTGGATAGGGATAGAAGAGGAAGATGAAGTATCCCTAGTAGTTTCGATAGTCTTAGCTACTAGTAAGTCAAGAGAAGAAGGATTGGAGCTAGATAGGGATAGTGGACGAGGAACTGGTGAGCTGCCAATGTCTTCTCTATAGGAATCAACTATCACTAAAGATAAAGTAATAGCTGAAATTTCCTCAAGAAGGGAAGGAGCAGCAAGGCTTGAAGGAAGAATGAATTGGGTAGAATTGAAAGATAGAAAAGGAAAGTATGGAGTTAAGCCGAAAGATAGGGATGTAAGATGCTTTGCCTCAAGAAAGGTATAGAAAATGTAGGACCAAGAAGTGGGAGTATTGTTTGAATTGGCTCCACAGTTCGAGGTATTTCAACTTCAGATGAAATTGAAGGAGTCCTTATTGAAGGAGTCCTTATTGAAGGAGAATGCAGAGTAGTTGTTGCTACAAAGGAAGAAACACAAAGTAATGTTAAGTCTCAGTATCAAGAATTTGAGAAAAGAAAATAGAGGCACGAAGGAAATTACTGGTTCCAGAAGTAGTGGCAATTATTGGAGAGTTGCGAAGGGTATAATATTCAGCAGTTTATTGTTTTCTTGCAGCTTCCTTTTGGAGTTCATTAGCAATAGTGGCAGCTTCATCCCTTAGCATTTGTCGTTGCCTCCTTTTCTCAGCCCTCTAAAATACAATAAGCTCTTTGGAATGTTCTACCTCTACTGCTTTAGCAAATGCTTCATGAACAGGGTCTCCAGTGAAATCAGAAAGAGAGACAGTCATTTTCCTCCTTCTTTTTAAGGGTGTCTCCTGCTCTTTTTCTGTCTCTTTTTTTTCTGCTTCCACATGAACCTCGGGTATCTCCTCTTCAAGGTCAAGTAAGAGTTTTCTTTTCCTTTGTTGTTGCTGTTTACTCTTGAGAAGATTTAAAGCTTGAACCTTTTGGGAAGAATCTCCCTGTAAGGCACCCGCACTACATACCCCAAAGAAAGAGCTATAAGTAAGGACAAGAGCATCATAAAGGGGGGGAAGAGAAAAGAAACAGGAGTACGTACTTTTCTTCAAGGCAGCTTGAGTAACTCTATGTAGACGCGCCCTCGGGCTTCAGTGCTACAGTTCGGACTTAAATGTCACGGTTCTTAATCTGATCTCACAATGTGCAATGTGAGATCGATAAATCACTAAAGAGTCCAAATCCGGCAAATCGTTTTGGAAAACTGATTTTTAAGAAAGAAGTGCCAAACATGGAGTGCTTTGCCAGATACAGAGTCGCCACCTAAATATTTTATTTTGGGAGAATTTAGGAAACCCTGACTCGTTGCCTGAGGCTACATGTCCGTCATCACCAAAGTTGCCTCGGCTCGGGAACTTGGGTACGATTGGGGAAGGTCATCTATGAACACCCCCGCGCACCCGATCAAAGATCAGCCACTACTAAATATGATATCTTGTTTTTTGAAAACACATGCGTTCTTATTCCGGTTAATTAGCTAGAATTACTATGTGATGCACACAACACACAAGTATAGACTAGATCGCCTAATTTGGAATAAAGCATCGCATATCCATTTGTTTGGAAATAGTTTGAAGTTTGTTAATTAGCTAGAATTACTATGTGATGCACACAACACACAAGTATAGACTAGATCGCCTAATTTGGAATAAAGCATCGCATATCCATTTGTTTGGAAATAGTTTGAAGTTTGTTAATTAGCTAGTTAAAACATACCTAATATATTACACTAAATTATAATAGGATGGCCCCCTTTTTTGGGTCTATTTTTAAGGGCTCTAGGCCGTGGCCTAGTGGGCCTATGCCTAGGGCCGGCCCTGATTTTCTAATGCTTTTAAACCTTTTAACCACTATCAACATTTTTTTTTATTATTTAGAATTGTTCTAGCAAGAGTTGGCCTATTGAACTCACTCATCCTTTCAAACATCAAGTATAGAAATTGAAATTTTTAACACATTTGAGTAACATTTTTTTTTTACTTGTATTTGTTGCTTGCATTTCATTTTGATGGAAATTGTGCCTTCACATGAGTATTGTAGAAACGGTTGGAAAATCTAAACAGAATTTACTATCAGAATAAAATATCAAACTAACAATAAATCAAAAATAAAAAATAAACATTATTATTTTGATAATCCGAATTGTTTATATTATAAAGTTTGTCGAGTATATCATTCATATAAAAATCAAGTTAATTGTATATCGTTAATCTCATGATAAAGTCCTAATTATTTTTAAAAAATTATTAAAATCATATTAATCGTTTATTTTTAACAAAAAAAACAAATATGTTCTTATTATGAGGCTATAGATGTCCAATTTACTTGATTTTTTACATAGATGATCTACTCAATGAACCTTACAATGAACGGTTCAGATCATCGAAAAAGACTTAGAACATGCCATCAATGGGCCTCACGGCAAGAACCCCAACTCCCTAAATAATGGGACAGAAGATTGACACAACAAATTAGGGTGAAATTATTCATTGCCCCAGTGGCAAATCTAAGTGGTGTCCAAATCTAAATATTATTGGTTGAAACAGTGGGCCTCACTACTTGTTTGTCTCCTTTAAGGAGACAACTAGACACTTAATGCTCTTGAACTATCAAATAACTTCTTGGGACAAGTGATCCCAAGCCATGTGGGTATAACGACATTCATGTTTCTACTTTGCACTGTTTGCCAAGGCTTTTTTGGTTTTCATGAATAATTGAGAGCCTTCAAAATGAGAAATTGTTGTATGTCAATAGGGTGCCACATGGCACTATGTTTCACCAATTACAAATATATATGCCTCTTATTATTCTCCAGACACCGGATATAAATGTAGTGGATTGTTTTTTTATCCAAAAAAAAAGGAGGCTCTATGGTGTTGTCACCGCGTCCGTGGGCCCTGACCCCAGGGTAGTCGGTTGCCGATCAAATTTAACCTAACCCATAGGAAGGGACCCACCACCGAGGCACCAACGAAGCTCAGCTACAAGCCATAGAAGAGCCTAGGGTCGATCGGAGTATAGTGCGAGGTCTCAAAGAGAACCAGCTAAAAAATTCGGCCGTTTCACACCTTCCAATATTCAAACTTGGGTCACCCCTGTAGAGAGAACTGTGTTATCCACTAGGCCACCACCCCTGGTGGTATAAAGGTAGTGGACCCTACTATCAAAGCCAATCATAATAGTATAAGGTACTACATAGCATATGTACTCCATCTGCATACAAAAATTACTACATCAAAATAGTACTTTGGTGATTTTGATGCTTGACCTTTAGTTCAACACAAATTTTACCCTCTATGCCATCAAAAAATTATTGGTTGGTCTTAGCCAAACTAAAGGTTACTGTGGTTCTATTACAAGATACAACTAGTCTTCAGCAACTAAATGAAAATATGAGAGAGAGTTTTGAAATGAAAAGAAAATGTATTGATGATGGGAAGATGGATAGTCGAATAAAGTGTCATTATGATGTGAAGATGAAAGGTTGAATTAAGTAATAGTAATTATGGTGTGCAGGTGAAAAAGTTGAATAATGTGTAAAGAAGTGAAGAAGGTGATAATGATATTCGACGTGTTTCAAAAAAAATGAAAAAATTGTTTAATATTTTCTGTTAAGATGATAAGGTTGTGTAATACTCCAGCTAATAAAAAGATGAAATCTGGTTGGGAAAATGCTTTTATAATATTTCAATTGGGTCAGGTTTCTTCATTTTTCGATCTATTCATCATCCAACCGCAAAAATAAAAATCTGCAGTCTTAACTCGTGGCCTACTAAAATGGCGGTCAAAACCGTCTGTGAGTTGTCGGTCCGGGTTGGGTTAGTCGGGTCCGATGAATCTTTGAAAAGCCCTATCTCCAACTTTCATTGTATAGATAGTATAAAGTTAAGCTACAATAATCAAATATGTTAATGAAGTTACAGATGTTAACATGAAATTTTTCGTTAGCTGGTGTTAGATTAGTCCTTATTCATCCCACATTGGAAGCATTTTGTTTTCCAGTGCTTACCCAAATCCCTAAGTATAACGACTTGAATAATACCACTTACGGAAAACATACTATAATCCATATTTAAATGCTTTAAACCAAATTAGTCATCTTATAATATAAAATTGTTAACTAAATGGTTGGAAAAGAATATAGATAATAAGTTTTGACCATATGAGCTTCCTTGTCAATTGATAAAAGTTAAAAGTAATCACCTATTAAATTGTCAAAGTAAATATATACCACACCAAATATAGTATTACATGACATAAATAAATAATATATATGTACTATAATTTAATAATTATATAATTTTCTAGAAATGGAAATATGAATTATTAAGATGGCATGTTCAAATATAGGTATAATGGTAAAGAATTTAAAAGAATCATATGCGATTAAAATTATGAGACTTAAACAAGTTGGGTCAATTTTAAGGAAAACATTTAATCTGTTTGGTTCTGGTTTTTCAAGATTATTTTTTTGAAAATTTTAGAGTTTTTGTTTGGTTAAGTCTAAAAATCAAAAAGAGTACTCAAAATTTTTTTTTTTTTGGATGCACACTTGGAAACATAGATGTGATTCAATGTGACTTGTTCTTTTTTGTTTTCTTTCTACTTTTTTATGTGACTTGTTATCTTTTGTTTTGCTTTATTTATTTATTTATTTTTCTGGGTGTTGTTGAATGGTTCCAGCAAGTTGACCGAAAGTCCAATGTGGCGGATTTTTTAAATTTTACGTTGACACAATATTCAATGTGGAGGGATTTTAAATTTAAAAACAAAACAAAATTCAAAAATACTTTTGTATTTGATGTTATAAAAGTTTGTAAGTTGGTTACTTAATTTTTTATGCCAATTTGTGATTAAATTACGTATTTTGTAGTTGATATTATGAAATTTTATGATAAAGTCACAAATTTAATGGTAGGGTATGCACCCATAAAAGGGTAGATACCAAATAATTTTTTGATACATATACAGTATATACATATATATACATAAAATAAATATGGTAGTATTTTTGATGTGACAAATTTTTTTTTTTCAATTTATTGTTGAATACATCATTTAGGCTGCCCTCTCTCTCTATGTGTGGAGGGAAATTTGAATTTCTTTGCAATAGTCAAATTTTTAGAAACCAAACACATATCCATTTTCAAAATATAGTTTTCAAATCACTTTTTTGAAACATAACTCAAAAAACTAAAACCAAACATAGTGATTTCTATTTGGGCATCTTAGAAACTTTAATTTGATGCTCAGAATATTTTAGATGTTCGTCGAAAAATTAATCAAGTTAACAGAAATTAGGCGAGCTTAAATTAATTTAATTGGAATTAAATAGGTAATGAAGATTTAAAATTGAATTTGATTAATTAAACTGAATCAAGATTAATGAGTTAATGAATACAATTAAATTAATAAATATTTGTTTTGAATAAAAAATTGAATGATCATCTGATTTAGAAACCATAAGCGAGAAGTTTAATAAGTTTTTGGTCTAATGTATAAAACTTTTGGGAGCTTAATTAAATTTAAGTGAAATTAGAATAAATCAAGACTTAATTGAGGTTCATTAGATTAATTGACATGAGAAATATACATAATTAATTAAGATTAATAAATGATTAATTACATTAATGGATAATTAGTATGTTAATCTAATCTAAGTCAATTAAATGAAATATAGAGAAACTTAATAAATTCAATTTTACTTGTAGAGTTATTATTTTGAATCAAAATTGAAAGCTGAGATGATTTAAGAAACCAAAAGTGATGAGCTTAATTGAATCAGTTTAATATGTAGAAACTTATGGGAGATCAATTAAAAATTTGATTCAGATTAATAAAACTAGGAATAATTAAATTAAAGATTTAATTTGAGATTAATTAGAAGAGTTAAGTAGTAATTATAATTAATTAGGATTAAGTGGTGATTGACTAACCTAATATACAATTAGTGAATAAACCAACCCCAAATGGGTCTTTCTTAGGTATGCCTTGTATACCATATGCAACGTACTTATACATTTTTATGTTTTTGGTTCTACAAGTTTGTGTTACTAGTTATACAAATTTGTGTTAAAACTTATATATTGGTGACTTGCTAAGCAGGTCACCTTATAGGTAAAATTAATAAAATAATTTATTATATTATATATGTATAAGTATTTTCAGAAAAAATGTGTAAATTTTCACAAAAACGTGTAAGCTTTTTCACAAAATATTTGGAGCAACACAAAAGGCATAAGTTTTCACAAATAGGGTAAGTGATTTTCACAAAAAGTGTAAGTCAACACAAAAAGGCAGCGACCCCGGTCTTTTTCCATTTGATTATTGTATAATTGTTGTTGTTGTTGTTCCTTATTTTCCCATTTGGAATTATAGGATGTGTTGGGCAGGTTTGTTCAGGTTGGTTGGGTTTAGAAACCAAGTGTTGCTGTCCTGAATTTTGGTTATTCGCTCGAGCGAGGAGTTTGTCGCTCGAGCGAGATGTTGTTTTGGTTCTTCGCTCGAGCCAGGGTTTGGTAGCTCGAGCGAGAGTTTGCGTCTGGGTTGGACCTGTAGCTTTGCATTCTTCGCTCGAGCGAGCTTTTCTTCGCTCGAGCGAGTTAGTTTGTTCTTCGCTCGAGCAATAGTTCCTTCGCTCGAGCGTGAGTCTGGTTTCAGACCTGAGGGTTTGAGTTCTTCGCTCGATCGAGATTTCTTTCGCTCGAGCGAGATTTTGGGTTATTGGCTCGAGCAAGACTTCCTTGGCTCGAGCGTAGTTTCTCTGTGTCTGGTCGCTCGAGCGACCAAGTCTTCGCTCGAGCGAGCCTGTCCAGTTTATATACACAGCAGCGGGGTTTGATCAGTCTTTTTCATTTTCTTTTGATTCCAAACCCTAGGTCCGACTTCTCTCTCTCCCTACTCACCTTCTTTCTTAGATTTGATCCACTTAGGGTGTGTTTCTACCCTAGATCCTTCATATAAAAGATAGAGTGAAGCAAGGGCTATCATTTAATCTGAGCATTTGGCGATTTGGAGCACTTTGGTATTTGGGCAATCATCTATTTTTTGATACATATACAGTATGTACATATATATATACATAAAATAAATATGGTAGTATTTTTGATGTGACAATTATTTTTTTTTTCAATTTATTGTTGAATACATCATTTAGGCTACCCTCTCTCTCTATGTGTGGAGGGAAATTTGAATTTCTTTGCAATAGTCAAATTTTTAGAAACCAAACACATCAATTTTCAAAATATAGTTTTCAAATCACTTTTTTGAAACATAACTCAAAAAACTAAAACCAAACATAGTGATTTCTATTTGGGCATCTTAGAAACTTTAATTTGATGCTCAGAATATTTTAGATGTTCGTCGAAAAATTAATCAAGTTAGGTAATGAAGATTTAAAATTGAATTTGATTAATTAAACTGAATCAAGATTAATGAGTTAATGAATACAATTAAATTAATAAATATTTGTTTTGAATAAAAAATTGAATGATCATCTGATTTAGAAACCATAAGCGAGAAGTTTAATAAGTTTTTGGTCTAATGTATAAAACTTTTGGGAGCTTAATTAAATTTAAGTGAAATTAGAATAAATCAAGACTTAATTGAGGTTCATTAGATTAATTGACATGAGAATTATACATAATTAATTAAGATTAATAAATGATTAATTACGTTAATGGATAATTAGTATGTTAATCTAATCTAAGTCAATTAAATGAAATATAGAGAAACTTAATAAATTCAATTTTACTTGTAGAGTTATTATTTTGAATCAAAAATTGAAAGCTAAGATGATTTAAGAAACCAAAAGTGATGAGCTTAATTGAATCAGTTTAATATGTAGAAACTTATGGGAGATCAATTAAAAATTTGATTCAGATTAATAAAACTAGGAATAATTAAATTAAAGATTTAATTTGAGATTAATTAGAAGAGTTAAGTAGTAATTATAATTAATTAGGATTAAGTGGTGATTGACTAACCTAATATACAATTAGTGAATAAACCAACCCCAAATGGGTCTTTCTTAGGTATGCCTTGTATACCATATGCAACGTACTTATACATTTTTATGTTTTTGGTTCTACAAGTTTGTGTTACTAGTTATACAAATTTGTGTTAAAACTTATATATTGGTGACTTGCTAAGCAGGTCACCTTATAGGTAAAATTAATAAAATAATTTATTATATTATATATGTGTAAGTATTTTCAGAAAAAATGTGTAAATTTTCACAAAAACGTGTAAGCTTTTTCACAAAATATTTGGAACAACACAAAAGGTATAAGTTTTCACAAATAGGGTAAGTGATTTTCACAAAAAGTGTAAGTCAACACAAAAAGGCATAAACACAAAAGGCATAAGTTTTCACAAATAGGGTAAATGATTTCATAAAAAGCATTTTTGAGGGCGTGACACGTAAGTTTTCACAAATAGGGTAAATGATTTCATAAAAAGCGCAAGTCAACACAAAAGGCATAAGTTTTCACAAATAGGGTCAGTAATTTCACAAAAAGCGTAAGTCAACACAAAAAGGTGTAAGTTTTCACAAATAGGGTAAGTGATTTCACAAAAAGAGTAAGTCAACACAAAAAAGGCGTAAACACAAAAGGCGCAAATTTTCACAAATAGGGTAACTGATTTCACAAAAAGCGTAAGTCAACACAAAAAGGTGTAAACGCAAAAGGCGTAAATTTTCACAAATAGGGTAAGTGATTTCACAAAAAGCATAAGTCAACACAAAAAAGCATAAACACAAAAGGCGTAATTTTTACAAATAGGGTAAGTGATTTCACAAAAAGCGTAAGTCAACACAAAAGGCGTAAGTTTTCACAAAGAGCTTAAGTTTTCACAAATAGGGTAAGTGATTTCTCAAAAAGCGTAAGTCAACACAAAAGGCGTAAGTTTTCACAAAGATCATAAGTTTTCACAAATAGGGTAAGTAATTTCACAAAAAGCGTAAGTCAACACAAAAGGCGTAAGTTTTCACAAAGAGCATAAGTTTTCACAAATAGGGTAAGTGATTTCACAAAAAACGTAAGTCAACACAAAAGGCGTAAGTTTTCACAAATAGGGTAAGTGATTTCACAAAAAGCGTAAGTCAACACAAAAGGCGTAAGTTTTTCACAAATAGAGTAAGTGATTTCACAAAAAAGGGTAAGTCAACACAAGAAGGTACAAGTTTTTTTGAAGAATTGACAAAGTGATTTCACAAAAAACGTAAGTCAACACAAAAGGCGTAAGTTTTCAGAAAGAGCGTAAGTGATTTCACAAAAAAGCGTAAGTCAACACAAAAGGCGTAAGTTTTCAGAAAGAGGGTAAGTGATTTCACAAAAAAGCGTAAGTTTTTTTCAAGAACTGACAACAACATAAATGGTGTAAGTTTTCACAAAGAGAGTAAATGATTTCACAAAAAAAACGTAAGTTAACACAAAAAGGCGTAAGTTATCTTGAAGAACTGACAAAGTGATTTCACAAAAAATGTAAATCAACACAAAAGAAGTAAGTTTTCAGAAAGAGCGTAAGTGATTTCACAAAAAAGCGTAAATCAACACAAAAAGGCATAAGTTTTTTTCAAGAACTGACAACAAAACAAAACGCGTAAGTTTTCACAAACAGAGTAAGTGATTTCACAAAAAAACGTAAGTCAACACAAATAGGCGTAAGTTTTTTTCAAGAACTAACAAAACAAAAGGTGTAAGTTTTCACAAAGCGCATAAGTAATTTCACAAAAAGTAGTAAGTCAACACAAAAAGGCGTAAGTTTTTTTTTCAAGAACTAAAAACAACACAAAAGGCGCAAGTTTTCACAAACAGCGTAAGTGAATTCATAAAAAAGTATAAGTCAACACAAAAATGCGTAAGTTTTCGCAAAAGGCACAAGTGATTTCACAAAAACGCGTAGATTTTCACAAAAGGCATAAGTGATTTTACAAAAAAGCGTAAGTCAACGCAAAAAGGCGTAAGTTTTTTTCAAGAACTGACAACAACACAAAAGGTGTAAGTGATTTCACAAAAAAGCGTAAGTCAACACAAAAGGCAGAAGTTTTTTCAAGAATTGAAAACAACACAAAATGCGTAAGTTTTCACAAATAGTGTAAGTGTTTTCATAAAAAAGCGTAAGTCAACACAAAAGGGTGTAAGTTTTTACAAAATGTGTAAGTGATTTCACAAAAAGGCGTAAATTTTCACAAAAAGCATAATTGATTTTCACAAAAACATGAGTGAACACAAAAAAGCGTAAGTTTTTTTCAAGAACTGACAACACAAAAGGCATAAGTTTTCACAAAGTACGTAAGTGATTTCACAAAAAGGTGTAAGTCAATACAAAAAAGCGTAATTTTTTTCAAGAACTGAAAATAACACAAAAGGCGTAAGTTTTCACAAACACTTATGGGTAAATTTGTTTCAAAAAATATAGAACAATACAAAATGCAGAAGTTTTCACAATCACGTAAGTCATTTTACAAAAATGGATAACTTAACTAAAAAACGTGTAAGTTTATCCCAAAAATGTAGAACACAACACAAATCATATAACTGATTTCACAAAAATGCGTAAGTTTTTACAAAAAATGCATAAGTTTGATCCAAAAAATATAGAACAACACAAAATGTGTAAGTTTTGACAAATGAGGTAACTAATGTCACAAAAAGGCGTAACGTTTCACAAAAATACATAAGTTTGTTAAAAAAATATACAAAAACACAAAATGCGTAAATTTCACAAAAGCCAGGGTAGTTAACATAAAATGATGCCTAAGTTTGTTTTTTTTAACAACAGAAAAATGTATAAGTAATTACAACAAATTACACTTTTGTCGACTAAATTTGGCGACCAAAAGGAATTTAGTTGCCAAAAGTTACTTTTTTGGTGATTAAAAAATTTATTAGTTGGTGTTGGTTCAAGATTTAGCTACTATATTATTTTAGTTACGATATATTATTTATTGGCGACTAAAAAAAATTAGTCGCTAAATATGATGTAAATAGGCGATTAAAAAAATTTTAGTTGGCATAAGTTTAGATTTTAGACTACTAATTCTTATTTTAATCGTCATATATAATTATTTGCCAACAAAATGAAGTTTAGTTGCCAAATAATAGGCTTATTTTTGGGTTAGTCTTTGCCGACCAAATAATTTTGACGACAAATATAAATTGTTGGTGATTAAAAAAATTTAGTCCTTGTATGTTCAATTTTTGCCACTGACAAAAAAAATTAGTAGCCAAATTTTAATTTTGGCTACAAAAATTGTCGTTATTGATTAATATTTGTCGACAAATTGAAATTTTATATTGCCGCCACCACCAAACCTGACCACTGATGCTCACCACCCCACCGTCGCTCGCCACCGTCGCACACCGCCACCCCCACCGCCACCGCCACCGCCGCAAATCACCACCGCCACTGTCGCAAATCACAGGTTCCTCTCTCTCTCTCTCTCTCTCCCTTCCCCTATTTCCCCGTTTCTCACACGTAGCTCTAGGGTTTTACACAGAAAAAATTTTGATGTAAAAAATCAAAATCAATGAACAGGCTGATTTATTTCAGTTTAGCAAACAAGAATCATTCAGAAGCATTGATTCATAAGTGCATTCATAAATCTATACTATTATATAAAGAACGGAAGCATACACCTCAATTGAATCTAACGCTATCTTATTGTCCATTTCACCCTTCTTGTGCGAAGAGAATATCAGTTGAACCAGGTGGCTATCTTGTTCACATCGTTTGAAGATTGAAGGTCGATCCTAGAAATTTCTATCCGCTGAGTCCTATTTGAACGAAATCATCAGTCACTGCTGTCACTGTGGCCTATTAAGAGATGAAATCACCGGAGGTACAACGCCTACACCAGCTCCCCGCTTCATCACCGTCGTCGCGGTGCTACAGAGATGAAGATACAGGTATTTTGTATCCATTTCTGTATGTTTTTGGTGTGTAATCTTCTGGCTGCTTGTTTGTCTTATATTGGGATATGGACACCTGATTTGTATTTATTGGTGTTTGTTTGTATTTATTGCTATTTGTTAGTGCAATAGACAAATTATGCACACTATACGCTTGATAAAATGCCTGACTAGCTGTCTGATTAAGCTAAACCCAATTTATAAACCGGTCAATTAATGGGTCTCAATAATTTAAATTGGGCTCATTATTTGGTAGTCTAAGTACCAGAACATTCTGATGAATTCACAACTTCAGATAGCTAGAACTCATAAGGGTTTCAAGATAAAAGGTTATTTAAAGCAAAAGATAGCTTTTTTCAATATGGGTTTTGAATTTTGAAACCGAAATTGGATTCTGAGAGATAGGAAAGTCGTTTTCTTTGTTTCTTGGAAGCTAGCAAAAACCACCAAAGAACATTAAATTCACTAATAACTTCCCAAAAAGAAACACCAAAGAACAATCTAGAACCAAAAATAGACTGAAGAAAACTAAAGCACTTGTTGTCGAATTGAAAATTGGAAATTATGAGATTGTGTATATATATGTCTATATACAAAGAAACCTACCAAACCCATATTGTATTGAATTAGAAAGAACAAGGAAATATGGAAGTCATAATAAATGATAATTCAAAAGTGCTTAAATATAGTTTACCCACAAGAAAACAAAATGAACAGATTGCTATAATAATTGATAGAAAGCCCCGAAGAGAAAAAGCATGCAAAAAAAAGAGTAAACTTTGAGTTTTTATTGGTATAGACCTGTGAGAGACAACTTATTTTTTTAATATGCATTGTTGCTTATTCTTTGTGATTATGAGATGCCAATTGATGTTTACATATGATTTACTGAAATGACATATTGTCAAGATCTTAAAATTCGTAATCTCTTTCTGCTTCTTCATCACATGTCCTTAAGAGCAGGCCTTAAGATGCCTTGGTTGTGAATAGATTTCTATAATGCTCTTTAACTCTGGCTCGACCCACCAGACACAAACTCAACTCTCGCTCGAGCGACGAACTCCTGGCTCGAGCGAAGGTGCAAAAATCTGGGCAGCAACACTAGGCTCCCAAACACAACCAACCTGTAACAAACCTGCCCAACACATCCTATAACTTAAATACAAAGTAAAAAGGATGTAAACAAGATAAACAACAACTACCAACATCTACGGACACATGTCCGGATCACTGTTCAACAAGGGAAAACCCGGGATCGCTATACAATTACTATTGCCAACCAAATATAGATGGTTATAAATATCCAAATTCCAGCAAGCTTTCAATTGTGGTGTCTAATGGTTTAAGTGTACATGTGGTGGTGGGTTTATTGTTTTCTCACTTTGAATGTTTTTCTCTCTAAAACTAATACCAGCCTACTAAAAGCATCATTAAGCATGGAGAAGCCTTTCATTTCTGATTTTCAGGCACACACATGCACACGCATTGCCACCTTATTGTACCACTATCAGTCAAAAGTTTTTGATGACATGCAATTTTTTAAATTTATTTTTCTTGTTCTTCTTACATGGAGATTGCATCTTTCTCAAAGTTTTTGCTATTGGGTAATCTAGGCCTTGGAATTTTGGGCCCAATGACTTTACATTAGTCTATATATCTCATTTTCTCGTTGATTTTGAGAATTTAATAACTCTCTAATTCTTTGTCTTTAACAACCAATTCTATACATACCCCAACTTCCTAAATTACGTCTGTGCTTACAGTTCATTGATTGCGAATCAGCCAATAGTGATAGCTTTTTGGTGCTTCTATTTTTTTTTTCCTCAGGTTTTCTTTTTTATTTCTGACTTCTAGATTTTGTGATTCCATTTATATAGAGCCAATTCAAATAAAAAGATACAAGATTAAGTGGATTCAAACTAAATTATGATGCAAATTCTGAAAAATGGTTTTATTGAAGTGTTGAAATTATACTGTATACATAACAGGAATAAAATGGTTAGCATATAAAACTACCATGTTGCTTTCATTGTACAGTGATGGTTAATATCACGGGTTGTACTAATTAGAGACCACAATAGCTTAATTTAATGGTGCATCTTGATAATAGAAGTCATTTCCTTTCCTGGAATATAATGCTTAAAAAAGTAGTTGATTGTGCAATGTTTTTTAATCCCAGGTAAGTTGGGATTTGAACAGATTACCGTTAGTTAGAAAAGAAAGTGGGTACAATGAGGCGCCACGAATTGTTGCCATTGCCGAGGAAAATATAAAATCTTCACTCTAGTTGAAGACCACATAATCAACTGAAACTTTTCCACTTAAATTAAAAGCATATAAATACATGCCAAACCTCTTCTTTGTGTTATATTTTAACTTTTTGTGTGTGTGTTGTGCACACCCATTCTATGACACCCAAATACATGGTGCACACTTCATTAGTGAATTTTGTGTTGGTCTTTGAGACAATGTTACTCTTTAGTAAATTTGTATTGCTAGCTCATGATTTTGATGATTAGCAACGTATTCAAAAGAGATAAGACCCCCATGTATTTTTTAGTTCCAGCATTGATATCACAATGTCAACGGTTTGAGACAAAATGTCAACATCCCCATCCAATTTTTAGTTTCAGCATTGACAATTTCACATGGTTCGTAAGGAGTTGTTCCTAATATCTGAGTAAACTCTTCTTATTCATTTCTTCTTCCCCACACTCATATCAATGGTTTGTAGGGAATTGTTCCAAATGTTTCTGTAAACTCTTGTCATTCATTTCTTTTTCTTTCTTTATTTTTTTTTTTTGGTGCAAAATGTTGCCATTCACTTCATATTGCATTCTTCGAACCATTGATGAGACTCCGAAAATTTTAAAATCTCCAATTGGATCAAGAAGAGCAGCATACTATTTCTATTTCAAACTTAGAATGGGTCGCATGCTGAACTCTGATCAACAGGTATTTTTGTTACATTGAGTTCTGTTCAATGTTTGAGATTAGATGCAAACATAAATTATGTAGAACTTATTTTAGTGGTTCTACGTGATTCTACGAAAAATCAAAGATACTTGTATGCATTTGAATTATGAAAATATGCCTTACACTTTTCTCTTTTAGAAGTTCGACCATCTTGTGCCCTATCTCAACTAATGTACTGTGTTTTGTATTGCATCTTTGCCTGCTTAAACTTTTTGAACATCTCTGAGTATCATGGTCAAAATTCATCATAAGTATCTAATGAGATTTGATTCAAATATGTGAGAGAAACCATTAGCCAAGTGATAAGCTCACGGTATAAGAAAAAAATTTTAACTAATTTTTCTATCCCAATATTTGCTCTTTGTGGATTGTGCCATACTTTTAAAATTTATTTGGCAGATTGAGTTTGTAATCAAATGAATATGTTGCATAAACTTGATGTTCAGTACACCCCTCTCAACACCCTCGATTGAATGTGAAGTTGTTGCCCATGCATTGACATATAAACTACAGACAAGTTTCCTAGCAAGGAATTGGCTGAAAATCAGTTTTCCCTGCTCTATTTTCATTTTGTGTTTTGATTCTGTAATTTTCTTTTTCTTCCTTTTTGTTGATTTTGTTAAGGTTGGCAGCTTGGAATCCAAGAAGGGGCAGCTGATTAGGATGAAAATTGGGACAAGTTTGAAGATGAAGGTATGTTTTCATATAGGATTAAGTGGACATTTTTCTTGAGTATTTTTTGTCAAGAAGTGTTTGATGATGGATCTTTGAGTGTCTGCACTGCTTGTTACTCTTCTTGTCATTTAAAATGCATCTAATGCCTCCTTTTTTTGATTGGCCTAAATGTTTTGTGGGTTGAAAATTTTCTGGTATAGGGAATCTGAAGCCAAGATGTGCAAGTTGTAGTTGTATTATAATTTCGATGAACTCTTGCCACTTCCGAGTTTCACATTTGTCAAAGAGCTCACTCTTGATGTGGAAAAGAGGGTGTACATGTTTCATCAACAAATGCTGATCATAACTCAGAAATGCCACCAAGTGGAGGGGAAAGGATTGCTGATGATGCTCATAGCGAAGACAGCGTAGAACTTCAGTGCAGATGGTTCACCGCATGCGAGAGAGACCTAGAGGTACAGGTTTTATTTTGCATCATTTTTGTATTTTCCTTCTGCGTTGGATTTGAAATGTTTTATTGGTGTCCGAACCTTTAAACCATTGCACGGCATCTATCTACACCAATTGTTTTATTCAAAAATCCGAATTTCTACATGATTTTATTGGTGCACTGAACACAGGGGTGTTGAATCTGTGTTCTCTGGGGACAGAAGTGTTGATGAACGAAACTGGGGTGCATTTGACGCTCATGATTCCAACTTAGGCTGGGACTTCAGTTCTGGTCCTATAAAGGTATATGAATACTTCTTGATTTGAGTGGCAATCCAGTTTGATCTGTGCATTAATTAGAGATGCAGTGCAGCCATGCATGATGCATGTGAAGTTTTGATCCATATCCCTTTGATCATTCAGTCTCTCTTTTCTTTGGCGTTGTCCATGAGAATCCTTTTTCCTGAATTTTTGGTTTAATGTTCTTTTGTAGATGATTTTTTTTCCTCTAAAAAAAAAGAATCAAATTTTTCATGCATGTGAAGTTTTGATCCATGTCCTTGAAGTGTATTCTGAAATATTTTTGACTTACCATAAAGAAAGGGATGTTTGTGTGTATACAGTTTTTGTCTACAACGGGAATTACAACATTACCAAGGCAATTAGAAAGTAAAATTAATGGAGTATTGTTTTCAAATAAATCAGTAGTTGCTTGGATAGTAAAAGCGACGGGCAAGGACACACATACATATATTGCATATAACTACTGTCATTTATTTCATTTCTCTTAATAAAAATGTACTATGTTTATTTTTTTCTCTATACATAATCTTACATATATATTTCAATTATCTACGTTAACAATGTCGCGACCCCCACACGCAGAGCGTGTGGGGGTTTAACTAGTTTATTTTTTAAGAAAAGATTTATGGTAAAACAGATTTATGATTTGGGCTTTCTTTGTTTTGTGCTTTTCTTGCTTGAGCAAAAACCATCAGGCTTTGTAGAGTTTGAGAAACACATAACCCAATCATACATTCTGTGCGATTGAGTGGTGGGGCTGGACTCCTCCGACTTTGAGCTTTGTCTTTCCAGACTCTGGTTCTGTGTGCAAATCAAATTTGATAATTCCAGTGACTCTTAATTGAATTTTGTATGTTAATGTTTGTTCTTCTGTCTTTGGAGTTCAATAGTGTGGGTTTGTACTCATTACTTCATGCTGTTTAGATTCAATAAATTCCCTGTTAAGTTGTACACAAAGTAAATAATATGCAGGCTGATGCAGCAGTAGTTATGGATTGTCATAGGTTTTTGCTCGGACTTATGTCTTTAGTTGGCTTTTCTTGTCAATACGTGCTTAATCCTTTAATGGACTATTGGTATAAAGAAATTTTCCTTGTACCAAAAAAATAAATAAAAGTAGTAAGTTTCCTTTTCTAATGAATTATAAAAACATATTTCTGCATTTTAATTTTTGGACAAATAAATGGACTGGCACTTAGCATTAATTTTCCTTTTTGAATTAATTATAAAAACATAATTCTGCATTTTAATTTATGCACAAATAAGTGGACTGGCACTTGGCATTTTGCCACTGTTGTAATCATAGTTTCATTCTTTTTACTCAGCTGCATATGAATGTACGGTGGTGTTAACCTGACTTTGATTTCTCTTTTTTCATCTTTGATTGAGGCTTATTAATTTAGTGCATTTGCAGTCCAGTTTTGGTACTAATTAAACACATAAGAGTTGCTGTTGAGTTCTTGTAGCTGCTAGGTGCTCTGTATACTGTTATGAGCAGCAGTAGTAGTTTGACAAGGTTCTTATACAAACTGTTTGGTTCATGGTATGCCAAATGGTCTATGTTACTCTTAAGTCCTGCCTATTCTAAATTCAACATTGTAGTAACAACCCCTCTATTGAATTCGTTCTCTACAAAGTTATTTTTTATGTCTTTGGAATTCAAATATGAATTTAAGAAAATTTGAGACCTTTGTATGGCCAGTCTATTATGAGTCTGGTTTTATAATTTGAATAGTTTTTTTGTAAAAAATATTGTGTAATTTTGTGTATACTATTTATAAAAAAAATTAGATTGATTTGATAATCATGACTTATTATTCGTCGTAATGAAATTCCCTATTCATGCTTTACTTTCTCTCTATGAAGCACGGACACGGACACGCGACACGTGACACGCGACACGACACGACACGGACACGACACGGACACGCAAAAACGCAAATTTTCAAAAAATAGGGGACACGACACGTCGGGGACACGTTCAATATATATAATTTTTTTTATATATTATATGTAAAATTAAAAAATATATACTATTTTTATTTATTTATTTTATTTATTATATGTAAAATTAAAAAATAAATATATTATTTGTATTTATTTATATTATTTATTTACAAAAGAAAGGCATAAAAAAGAAAAAAGAATAAAAAGAATAAAGACACTCAGACGGTAATAAGGAAGAGGGAAGAGAGTGAGAAACAAAAAAAACAGGGAGAGACAGAGCGAGAGCGAGAAAGAGAGGCGATGGCGAGAACAGAGAGTGAGAGGCGAGACCAGAGAGAGATGGACAGAGAGAGGAGATGAAGACGATGAGAGACGAACAAAGAGAGAGAGGAGACGAACAGAGACGCGAAAGAAATACCTCGATCAGAGACGAAGAGGACTCGATCTAGCCTCGATCTGGGCTTCAACAGGTTCTTCCTCTCTCTCTCTCTTTCTCGTTCTCGAGATGGACAGAGAGAGAGGAGATGAAGACGATGAGAGACGAACAGAGAGAGAGAGGAGACGAACAGAGACGCGAAAGAAATACCTCGATCAGAGACGAAGAGGACTCGATCTAGCCTCGATCTGGGCTTCAACAGGTTCTTCCTCTCTCTCTCTCTCTTTCTCGTTCTCTCTCTCTCTATCTTCAATGGGTTAGGTCCTGGTTAGGGTTTTTTTCTGTTTACACTATGTCCACGATGTGTCAAGCGTGTCCAAAAGAGTGTCCACCTGCAAAAATTCAAAAAAAAAAAGGGGACACGTTAGGTCGAGTGTCGGACACGTGTCTACCGCGTGTCCGATGCGTGTTCGTGTCCGACACGTGTCCGTGCTTCATAGCTTTCTCTCTTATTTTAGCACTTTGTCCTTTTCTTTTAATTATCTTGTGAGAAAAAAAGTATTGAACGTACCAATTTACATTGGCACCTCTATGATAGAAGATTTATTTAGTGCTCATATATTCATTTTAGTATAATGTTGATTTTAAGTTCACTCATAGGATTTGGCCTATAGTTCAGAAAAAGCTTATAAATAGAGAATAGGACAAATAGGACCTTCTACTATCCACAAATCTTGCATACTGTGGATTTTCCATTATTGAGTATTTTTCTATGTATTGTCCATTCCCATGTTGTATTTTTGCTTGGTTTGTAGGGTTCGAAAGACGGACAAGAGTTTGATGATGATAAAAGATAGGTTGAAAAGTAAAGAGTATCAACAAGGTGTTAAGTCATTTATTGAATTTGCTATGAAGAATTTAGTCCCACAGGATGACATTCGTGGTCCGTGTGTCGATTGCTTGAATGGAACAAAATTTAGTCGACAAATTATATGGTTGCACTTGATTTGAAAAGGAATCGCGTGTTCTTATAGAACTTGGGTGCACCACGGGGAACATGTTCCTATGTATCGTGATGATATTGACATTATTGTTTTGAATTCAAGCTAATAGGATATTTCATTAAGGTTTGAGTTGTCACTTTCATGCTAATATGCTTCGGCTGTGTTGATGAAATTTATGTTCTTAATAGTAAAAAGCATCAGCATCAAAGAATTGATCTGAAAATTCTTCATTTGCATACCCAGTTCAAAGTTTGGGGTATTGTCAAGTGAGACATGTTTTGTGAGACATGTCTCGTTTATAAATAAATGGTTTGTGTATATCATTTTCACCGTTGCTTATGGGTTTTATTTAATTTGAAATTTTGTATCTGTACTTTCAATAGGTTTTGATGTGTAATATTAGGAGACTTAGCAGCTGAGGACCTAGTGTTTGGATACTCTGAAGGACTTCATTCTGATGTAGAAAAAGGTAAGCACATGCTTTCTATGAAATATTCACTTTCCCTGAATTGATAAGGAATACTCACTGGCAGTTTATCAAATATGAAACAGTTGAACAAAGTACCTAAATGGTTGGGTTTCACATAGAGTAGATTAGCACAAAAAGCTTGGGTTTCACAAACATTCATTTAAGTTAATTGAAAAAAAAAAAATTTAAAATAATCCAACTTAGTCAAAAAAGGGCGTTCGAGAGGCAAAAATGTAAAACAGCCACTGAACCACTCTATGGATGTCAAGCGTAGCTTTCTCGTGACACATAGGACCTGTGAGGATAGACGGCATGTAATTAGCATACTTAGGTTGGGAGTTGGAGTCAAAAATGCCTTAAACTTAGTCGAAAAAAGGCGTTCGGCTGGTGAAAACACAAAACAGCCCCTGAACCACTCTATGGATGTCACGGATAGCTTCCTTGTGACACATAGGACCTGTGGGGACAAACGGAGATGTAATTAGCACACGTAGGTTGAGAATTGGAGTAAAAAAAGCCTTAAACTTAGTCGAAAAAAGCCCTTCGAGGAGCGAAAATGCAAAACAGCCCACGAATCACTCTATGGATGTTACGGGAAGCTTCCTCGTGACACATAGGACTTGTGGGGACAAACGGCATGTAATTAGCACACGTAGGTGGGAGTTGGAGTCAAAAATGCCTTAAACTTAGTCGAAAAAATGCGTTTGGGGGGTGAAAATGCAAAACAACCCCCGAACCACTCTATGGATGTCATGGATAGCTTCCTCATGACAAGGGATGTAATTAGCATACGTAGGTTGGGAGTTGGAATAAAAAATGCCTTAAACTTAGTCGAAAAAAGGCGTTTGGGGGGAGAAAATGCAAAGCAACCCCCGAATCACTCTGTGGATGTTACGGGAAGCTTCCTTGTGACACACAAGACCTGTGAGTACAGACGGCATGTAATTAGCACACGTAGGTTGGGAGTTTCAAAAATGCCTTAAACTTAGTCGAGAAAAGGCGTTCGGGGAGTGAAAATGCAAAACAGCCTCCGAACCACTCTATGGCTGTCACGGGCAGCTTCCTCATGACAAATAGGACATGTGGCAGCTTCCTCATGACTATGGACATGTGAATATATTTTAGTCATGAGTTGCATGTATTTTACCTTGATGAAGAAGAACAAGAAGCAACAAATTGGCTGGAAAAGAAGAATAACCATGGTTAATGAGGTGTATGTTCAAAAAAAGTTTGGTTCCTTTGCTATTTTAGCCTGAAGACCTTTTCTTTAGAAACTCTATTTTTGCTTTCAGTGTTGCTTTCTGCAATGAAGAGAGTATTGCAGAGGTATTTTTGCTTCAAAGAAATTTCTGTCTGTTTTAGGCTCCATTTGTTTTGATGTAATATAATTTACACTGAAAATAATTTCACATAGAATAATTTACATCTCTTATTTTTCAATGTTTGGCTTCTACTCTAAACAGTTCAAATCACAAATCTCAAGGCAGGCTACCAGTTAGCTATTGCTCTGCTATTTATACATAAAAATAAATATATCATAGATTGTTTGAGGAACCAAAAATAGACAGTGAATTAGAATGGCATGCTTCATCACCATGTAAACCAACCAATTAAGGAAAAGAAGAAATAGAAGCTGAAACTGTGGGAGACCATTTTCTTTTTCGTTGTAATTAATATTTTCCCCTTTCATTATGTTTATTATTTCTAATTGTTCTTTTTGACTGTGACACTAAAAACACAAAAGGAAATTTTTGCCATAACTTATCCCTTCTAAGCACCATCATTTTAAACTCGAAGGGTACAACAACTTGAACAATTAAATGCTAACTTCAGCACAGGCCTTATATACTACTACATACACACTTCTATTGGCTTACTATTACCCGACCTCATACTCAAAGGCCATGAAACATGGAGGAAAGCTTTTTTTCCACTACAATATAGTAACAGGTATGTGTCTTTGGCCAGTGGTCAGCCACCAACCATTTCATTATATCATGCAGACACAAAGCATCAAACATATTATCACATTAGTCATTCTTTTAATAATGAATTAGAAATGCTTGCTAATCAAGTCCATGAAACTCTGATATGTTTATTTATTCACTATTCACAATTCAAATCTCCATTTCAACAATAGTGGAGTTGAGGTGATAGGTGATTACAAGTCCAAAGGTTTTGCTTATATACCCTTTCCTCGGGTTTAGGCAAGAGAGAGGGAAGTGAATCTAGAGAGGAGAAGAAACCTTAGTTTCAAATTTATAAGGTTCACCATTCACATAGTAAGATTTAAAAATGAAAAAAAAGACAATATGCTTCAATGAGAAATCTCTCTGCATGTGGGAACTATTTCCCATTCATTTTGCTCAAAAAACACTAAAGTGTCACAAGAAAAACAAAACTTCTTGCACACACTCCAAAATATAGGTCATTATGATCAAGGCATGCTTTTCAACCTATTCCCCCTCAAGGATATTATAACAGCAAGAAAACAAAAGAATCTTACAGCAACTAATCCAAATAGTTTCATTTCTAAAATAAGTTAACTTGAGCAATATTTTACATACCTCTGGATGCACAATACCAAAAGTGCCTATGCACTTCCCTTTGTAAATGATTCTAGCTTGTCTACCCAGAAGAAACCTCAGGCAATTGTTCCATAGGTCAATTAAAAGAGAATGTGTAGAAGAGGTAAGACTTACATCTGCACATTGGGAATAGTAGCCTGCATTTATCCCCAGGTTTTAGAAATGGTGTCTCAATTATTTTCATAACTTTGTCGAAAATGGCTTAAACTTAATCAAAAAAAGGAAACAACCCCTGAACCACTCTGTGGATGTTACGAGCAGGTTCCTCGTGACAAATAGGACCTATGGAGACAGACAGGATGTAATTAGCACACATAAATTGGGAGTTAGAGTCGAAAACGCCTTAAACTTAGTCGAAAAAGGCCGTTCGGGGGGCGAAAATGCAAAACAGCCCCCAAACCACTCTATGGATGTCACGGGCAGCTTCCCCATGACAAATAGGACATGTGGGGACAGACGGCATGTAATTAGCACACGTAGGTTAGGAGTTAGAGTCAAAAATGCCTTAAACTTAGTTGAACAAAGGCGTTCGGGGGGCGAAAATGCAAAACTGACACCGAACCACTTTGTGGATGTTACAGGCAGGCTCCTCGTGACAATATGCCTTGTGGGGACAGACGGGATGTAATTAGTACACGTACATTGGGAGTTAGAGTCGAAAACGCCTTAAACTTAGTCGAAAAAAGACGTTCGGGGGGCGAAAATGCAAAACAGCCCCTGAATCACTCTGTGGATGTTATGGGCAGGTTCCTCGTGACAAATAGGACCTATGAGGATAGACTAGATGTAATTAGCACATGTACATTAGGAGTTAGAGTCGAAAACGCCTTAAACTTAGTCGAAAAAGCCGTTTGGGGGGCGAAAATGCAAAATAGCCCCCGAATCACTCTATGGATGCCAAGGGCAGCTTCCTCATGAAAAATAGGATATGTGGGGACAGACGGCATGCAATTAGCACACGTAGGTTAGGAGTTAGAGTCAAAAACGCCTTAAACTTAGTCGAAAAAAGATGTTCGGCAGCGAAAATGCAAAACAGTCCCTGAACCACTCTATGGAAGTCACGGGCAGCTTCCTCATGACAAATAGGACCTGTGGGGACAGACAGAATGTAATTAGCACACGTACATTGGGAGTTAGAGTCGAAAACGCCTTAAACTTA
Source organism: Camellia sinensis (assembly GCF_004153795.1). NCBI lineage: Eukaryota > Viridiplantae > Streptophyta > Magnoliopsida > Ericales > Theaceae > Camellia > Camellia sinensis. The sequence continues at coordinate 805,800 of NW_021024505.1, read as the reverse complement.
ATCAAAAAAGGCCGTTTGGGAGGCAAAAATGAAAAACAGCCCCCGAACCACTCAATGGATGTCACGGGCAGCTTCCTCATGACAAATAGGACCTGTGGGGACAGACGGCATGTAATTAGCACACGTAACTTGAGAGTTAGAGTAAAAAATGTCCTAAACTTAGTCGAAAAAAAACTAGGGGAGAGTTTTGTAAAAGCGAATCAAATCCATAGCTTTGTGACATATATATATATATATATATTGTGCCATGTGGTAGGTTGTATTATCCAAATGGGTAGAAAAATGATGAAATAGAAATTCACAATGATGGCAACCCTAGGTGCTCGGTTTGGTTCTTGAGATTAGAAAGAAAGAAAGTGAAATTAAGTTGTTCTATAATCTTTTTATCTAAATCTAATTAATTTTAGTTTTCCTTGCTTGCAAACTAATAAAGACTACCCATGAATCAACCATGTATGTCTCTATAAACATATACAAATATATATATATATATATATATCTGTGAATGAAATGAAATAATTATGAAGTTCTTGAAAGAAGACCCTAAACACTATTGTTACAATTAAGCTTATGTGTTGGGGCTATGTTATTGGAGTCAATCAATCAATATGCAAACATCTACCACACTGATTGAACTTGGAATATTGGCAAATTGATGAAACAATGATGAAACAGAAAAGCTTAAAAGATGCAACCCTAGGTGCTTTGTTTGGTTATTGAGATAAAAATAAAGAAAGTGAAATTCAGTTATTACATAAATTTCGCCAACATTTTTCAGTTTTTCTTGCTTGCAACCTAAAGGCCCGTGAATGAATGAATTCTTACATGTATGGATCTCTATAAATATATATACGAGTTATGTTATTCTTCCATGAATGCAGCTCAGATTCTCCGTAGATAGTGTTACATTATCCTCAAATGTTATATGGAACTAATGGGTTTATTTTTTTTTGTAGATGGCTTTTGGCATGGACTTGTGAATATTCCATTTTTGTATACGGAGGACAATTTCCACTTTTGTATAATCCCGCTTTTTTGTTGTCCTTTGCTTTTTGTGTGAATTTGTATTACTTGTACATAATACTTTTGGCGGGGTACATAACACTTTTGGCATGGAACAGACAATTATTGTCGTGATATATAGATTACCTTTTGTCGTGGTACGGATTATCATGTAATTTGTACCATGCCAAATAGCCATTTGGCATAGTAGTAAATATATTTTTGTGTAAGGAGGACATGATTTTCGTATGATTATTTGTTTTGTACGGAATTATTATTTTAAATTGGAATATACTTGATTTGTATGGAATTTGACATTTAAAGTTATTCATTTTTAGATGGTTGGAAGTGAAATAGATGCAGATTGTGGAATGGGTGATAATATATGTATTGTTTTGTTTGTATACCTCGTACAGGTTACATGGAATACATACAGGTTGTGGATGTGGACAAATTAATTTAAAAAAAAAAAAACGTAAAATGATGTTTTAGGTGACTAAACAATTGGTAGTCAAAAATTGAATAAATATTTTTAGTGACTAAATAATTATAAGCTAAAAAAAGAAGAAATTATTTCATTTTCACCCCTATACTTTTACACGATTTTCAATGACCCCCCAAGACTACTTTTGTTTTCACGCATACCCCTATACTATGTAAGTTATTATCAATTTTGCCCTTACCGTCACATTTGAAACAGAAAATGTTAAAAAAAATTATATTTTGGCCTCAAATTTCAAAAGAAAGATGCAAACCAATCCTTTTCTACCAGCAAACCACCACCACTTCAAGCCCTTCTATCTATTTTGTCATAACTCTATTTTGCCTCATTTTTATGGTATTGGATTCAACTCACGGTCTAGTTTTCGTATCACATTTCACACGTCTCGTTCTTTCTCTTTTTGCATGCTATCGAAGTTCCGAAAGTTGATAAAAAAAATAAATAAATAAATAAGACTTTTCTTTTCATTTTTGACTTTTCTTCGAGCCATCTTTCGGACTTCATATCTTTCTTGATTCTTGATAGTTCTACTTCATTATTTCGCCATTCTCTTCACCTCACTTCCTACTTCACCCTACACTACCTCACTTTCTCACTTCTTCGTGTAATGGGCAGTTTTGGTACCCCAAAATTTGTCTAAAAATTAATTTTGAAAATTTCAAAACATTACAACCCATATGGTGCAATTCTGTGAAAAAAAGTGTTTAGTACCCTTCCCCTACATCTCTCGCCACCATATCTTGACACTCACATCTGCGGAACCGGTGAAGACCAACCCATCAAATCCGGCAACCACCATATTCGCCGCGTCATCATGAACATGAATCGATTCCAAGCATTTTGAATTTGATACTTTCCAAACCTTCATTGTCTTATCCCAAGAAGCTGAGTATAACAAAGATTTGTCTTCACTCAAACTAAGACACGAAATCACATCGAAATGTTTGATCCAAACCGTATTTTTATTCCTTCTCACCTCAACATAATTGCTCGGATTGCGGGGTCGTTTGGTGGAGAAGTGTTAGGAGGGCTAGTGTCGACATTACTGAATCGAAATGATTCGTCTGCGGGGTCGTTTGGATTGAACTGTTGTTGTTGTTGTGATGTTTTGCCATACTTTTGGCGGTGAGAACTGGAGGTTTCTGTGATTTTGCTGCCTCTTCTTGAGCTTTTCATGGTTGTGTTCTCTCATGTATGGAAAGGTTTTTGTTGGGTGAAATGAATTTGGAAAAGAAACTATTTGGTTGTAATGGAAATAAAGAAAGAATAAAGAGAAAAACCAGGTTCTAATGGTAGTTCGAAGTTTTTTGTAATGTTTTGAAAATTTCAAAATTAGTTTTTGGATAACTTTTGGCGTACCAAAACTGCCCATTACACGAAGAAGTGAGAAAGCGAGGTAGTGTAGGGCAAAGTAGGGAGTGAGGTGAAGAGAATGATGAAAGAATGAAGTAGAACCGTTAAGAATCGACAAAGATATGTAAGTCCGAAAGATAGCTCAAAGAAAAGTTAAAAATGAGAAGAAAAGTCTTCTTCTTTTTTTTATCAACTTTCGGAGCTCCGATAGCATGCAAAAAGAGGAAAAACGAGACGTGTGAGATGTGATACGAAAACTAGACCATGAGTTGAATCCAACGACGTAAAAATGAGGCAAAACAGAATTATGACGAAGGAGATAGAAGGGCTTGAAGTGGTGGTTGGTAGTGGTGATTTGCTGGTAAGAAAATGTGGGTTTGCATCTTTCTTTTGAAATTTGGGCCCAAAATGAAATTTTTTTAACGTCTCTGTTTCAAATGTGACGACAGGGGCAAAATTGATAGTAATTTAAATAGTATGGGGGTACGTGTGAAAATAAGAGTAGTTTGGGGGGTCATTGAAAATCGGGTAAAAGTATAGGGGTAAAAATGAAATAATATCAAAAAATAATTAAAAAACAAATCTTTTGGTGACTAAATAGTTAGTAGCTAACAAAAGAATTAAATGAAAACAAATCTTTTTGGCGACTAAATATTTATCCATAAAAAAATAAGACTTTAGGCGACTAATGATTTTGTAGCCAAAAAAAGAAAAAACACTTTTGATGACTAAATATTGTAGTCAAAACTAAAAATATTATACCTTAGGGGACTAAAATTGTAGTAGCTAAACAATTGAAGCTTTTGGTGACACAAAATTTTAGTAATTTTATTACCCTAATTAATTTCAATAGACTTGATTAACTAGTTTATTAGCCTAGTTAATTTCAATAGACTTGATTAACTAATAGTAATTTTAAAATTGAATGGAAAAAAAGTTTCATAATTCAGTAACTACCCGTACAGGTATGACATGTTTGTTGACATACTCATGTTTCATAGTCTCAAGATAATTTTAAATGAGAATTTTTATATTTTTTTGCAAAGTACATATTATTTAAAAGTCATTTTCACTATTTGGCGGTATTGGTGTAAGAGGCGGGTACCCTTTTCCAATCCATTTGAATCCAATTATAATTGAGTTTGTAGGATAAAAGTCATTTAAATTATGACAAATTTCTCACATAAAATTACACAATTATTTAATGCTAATTGAATTTATAAATATTTATACACAAGCATCAGCATACACCATTATAACCTCACAATCACTACAATCATCACTAATATTGTTGCAATCATCATCACCATCACTATCATCACTGTCACTGTCACCACCACCACTGCCATTATGAAGCCACCATTGCCATTACCATCACCTTCATTATCATTGTCATCGTTATCATAAAACATACCATCATTTCAACTAGTGAAATTTCATTCTCTTTAAATAGTGAAATTTAAACTTAATATTTAGGTGAAATTATTAAAAAGGTAAAATTTCTACTAAAGAAGTAAAAATTATAGAATTAAAGGCAAAGACGAACTAGCGAGTAAATGGAAAACGTATGAGTTAAAGAGAGATGTCACCAGTGGTTTCGTTGGAGCAACAAGTGATCGTCACTGTATTTTTCATTAGCTAACGACAATTTAATTTTCTTAATTAACTTATAGCGACCCCGGTCTTTTCCCATTTGGTTATTGTATAATTGTTGTTGTTGTCTCTTATTTTCTTATTTGAAATTATAGGATGTGTTGGGCAGGTTTGTTTCAGGTTGGTTGGGTTTAGAAATCAAGTGTTGCTGTCCAGTATTTTGGATCTTCGCTCGAGCGAGGAGTTTGTCGCTCGAGCGAGATGTTGTTTTGGTTCTTCGCTCGAGCCGGGGTTTGGTAGCTCGAGCGAGAGTTTGCGTCTGGTTTGGACCTGTAGCTTTGCATTCTTGGCTCGAGCGAGCTTTTCTTCGCTCGAGCGAGTTAGTTCGTTCTTCGCTCGAGCAATAGTTCCTTCGCTCGAGCGTGTATCTTATTGCAGACCTGAGGGTTTGAGTTCTTCGCTCGATCGAGCTTTCTTCCGCTCGAGCGAGACTTGGAGTTGTTGGCTCGAGCAAGGCTTCCTTGGCTCGAGCGTAGTTTCTCTGTGCCTTGTCGCTCGAGCGACCAGGTCTTCGCTCGAGCGAGCCTGGCCAGTTTATATACACAGCAGCGGGTTTTGATCAGTCTTTTTCATATTCTTTTTGGTTCCAAACCCTAGGTCCGACTTCTCTCTCTCCCTACTCACCTTCTCTCTTAGATTTGATCCACTTAGGGTGTGTTTCTACCCTAGATCCTTCATTAAAAAGGTAGATTGAGTCGAAGGCTTCCATTTAATCTGAACATTTGGCAATTTGGAGCACTTTGGTGTTTGGGTATTCATCTCTGTCTTCTCCTTTTGGGTTGTTTTCTTCGAGGTAGGGATTTCCTACTCCACTTTATAAGTTTTGTTCTAAGTTTTGGTATTTTGATAAGTTGGGGTTACTTTGATAATTTTGGGAAAAACCCTAGTTGTGTTAATTAATTAATTTGTATAATTAATTTAAGGGAATTGGGGAATTTGGTTAAATTCATGAAATTGGGGAAATTATTGATTAAATGGTGTAGTTGGATAATTTAAACCACTCGCCTATTGAATGTTGAAATATTTATTTCCAGTCTAGAAATAACTGTTTTGGGCTATCGGTGGAGGATAGTCGAGATTGTTGTAGACGTTGCATGTGGATTAGGAATAACTGAAACTAATCACATTGGTTAAGTCATTAAATTTGACTACTGCATTGATACAGAAAATACATGTATTGATTGAGCATTGCATTTGCATACATTGTTTTGTATGGGAGGAGATAGGGGATGTACTCCACGGTTTAGGGGAAGATAGGGGATGGACCTCTAAACCGGATTTTGTTTGGGAGGAGATAGGGGATGGACTCCATTAGCATCACTTTTATGTGTGCTTATCTATATTGAAGTGTTTTTATTGATACAGCACTAAAATGTGTATCAATCTGGAAGTATGAAGTGTTTGATTTGAGCTTGAGTCTCATTTGTTTGTTGATATTGGAAGAATGTGAATATGATATATATAATTCACTGTTGTAAGTTTGGCCAGGTTCTGAGCCAAGTTGATGCCAGGGTTTGGTTCTAAGCAGTGGTTCAGTGGTAGTGGTGGCAAATGATTTGGCACGGAGGCTTAGTGTCTTGATTGTACTCTCAAGACGAGTGACAAGTAGGATGCGGAATAAAGAGTAGACCCTATAGGTCATTAAGGAATCAAGGTACTATATTTGGCTCACCCTTTATGGGAACATCATTTTCAGGTTCAGGTGATAAGCTACCTCCAAGGACTTAGCTTGGAAGGACTTGGACTTTGAAGAATGTTTCTAGTTATTAGTTTTATTTTATTGTTGTTACATGTAAACACTCAAGCCTAGGGCTTTAATTGTAATTGAGTTAGAACTCATACTTTGGTGTCCAAGTGTTGGCTTGGAAAGATGTAAGCCTGTAGGGCATTTAATTTGATGTTACATGTAATGCTTTTGTTTAGTAAGACTCTGATGAATATAATCTGAGTGTTTTCTTTAAATATTGCATGTCAATGATGTAAATATAATGGGTTCATTTTGAGGGCGTTACATAACTTGTTGTCTAATTAATTCTATAATGTGTGTAATTACAAAAATTTTAATATTGTTTAATTAAAACTTGATAGTAATAATTATTTCATTAGCTTCAACTAGTGAAATTTCATTCTCTTCAAATAGTAGTCATAATGTTTAGGTGCAATTTAACTATTAGCAAAGTGAACTTTCTAGTAAATGAGTAGAACTTATAAAATCAAATGCCAAAGACGGAATAACGAGTAAATTAGCATGGCATTTCATCAAACACCTTCTTTGCTGAATCCATATCCCCAGCTCCCCAATACATCTTTTTATGTGGATTTCTTCATTAAATGTTGTATGAGGATTTTAAGATTCAGTTTATTGAGATCAACAATAAAGACAATGAAGAAGAAACAATAAAAAGGTAAGAGAAGCAATGATGAATATTTTCCAGTTGTGCTTGTGGATATGTAATTGATGCATTTTGTTTTTGCTTTCATATATGCTATAATGCTTTATAAATTTTACTAGCGCTCTGCTTCTTGATATCTATCCTCCAAGGGTAGTTATATTTGTCGACGGAGGAATCTTTATTGGAGGAACAACAATGAGGACTAGTGCTCTACTTTATATGCTATCAGGAATCATCATATAAATCGATGATCTCCATTGGCAAAGCTTTATAAATGTTACTAGTGTGAATTCCTCCGTCGTAGTCAATGCCAATGAAGCTTTGAACAATGTTGCGAACAAAGAGTAGAGAGAGAGGAGTTATTTGGTGCAAGAAAAGAGAGGAGAGAGAATGAGAGAGTGTGTTATATATGGGTGTGAGTGAGGGACCTTAGACTACAAAAAAAAAATTATTGTGGACCTCTCCTATTACTAAAAGTTAGAGAGGGATGTTAGACCAATTTTTCCTATAAAAAAATCTATAAATACAAAAAATAAAAAAAATTATCAATTTTTTTATATTTTTATATTTGGTGTAATTTTAATTTTTTTAATGCGATTTATACTTTTAAATGTATCTAAATTTTATACTTTTTTCTCCCTCAAACTGAGTCATAAAACTCTAATAAAATAAAATTTATAAACAGTAAATAATAATTAAAAAATATTAATTTAACAAGCCTAACATATTTTTCACATCTATAAAAAAATAAAAATAAAAATAAAAATAGTTAGGAACAAATTTTTTTACAAAATTTTACCTTAATTTAAAATTCAGAACTGATTTGTAGCTCGAAAAGAGCCACCCTCGAATCCCCCGAATTTCCCCGAATTTGAAAAAGGAAGAAGAAGGAAGAAGAAGGAAGAAGAAAAAGAAGAAGAAGAAGAAGGATTGGAGGGGCCAACATCAACCAGGCTGGGCAGGGGGCGGAGGCGGAGGCGGAGGCGGGGCGGAGACGATCGGCCGACGAGCTGTGACGAGCGACGAGCTGCAACGATCGGCCGACGGCGGAAGCGGAGGGGCCCTTTCTTCTCTCCATTCCCTCTTCCCCTCCACTTTCTCTTCTCCTCTCTTCTCTCTTCTCTCCCTCTTTCTCTCCCTCTATCTCAGACCTGCATAAAGAAAAAAAAAAGAAAATGCCCAAAACGACGTCGTTTTTGGCGGTCGGGAGATTCGGAGGGGCAAAATTCGGAGAAAAAATCATTTTTCTTTAAAATTTCCTCTCAAAATTTAGTACCTCAAAATTTTGCCCCAAATCCCTCGTACGTTTCTTATGTCTGTTTCTCTCCCTCTCTCTTACACAGCTACTTCCTCTCATTCCTCCTCCCTCATGGTCGATTTTGTTGCTCCCCTTCCACCGTTGTACCGCCTCAAATCCAAAGTCGACACCACTGATTCACGAACTTGGATCATCTCATTCTCACCAAGTAAGTTGATTTCGCTTTCTCTCTCTGGATCTTATTCTCTGCCCTAATTTCTCACAAATCGACTCCCTCTCTTAGCAATCTCTACCTCACACACTTTCACTGCTCTGTAATCACTACCGCACCACGCCACCGTTGGCACCGTTTGAATACAGTGGTACCCCCTTCGTCGCCACAGGTAAGCCCGCTTTCCATTGCTTTTGTTGTCCCTCTACATCTCTCTCTCTCTTAGCCACCATATTTCGTTCTGGGTATGTGTTAATTTCCAGATTTAGTAATTTGAGGAGTATTTTGTGTTGGTACTTCGCATTTATGTTTCTTTGATCAATTGCAAATTCAGTTAAACACACAATATATTTATGTTGGATGTACACATGAATTATTGGAAGAAAAAACCTAGTGTGAACTAAGAATTTGGTTCTTGTGTTGTAGTAGTCTATTTAATCAATTTACTGACTTGCACTGCTATAATGTGTGTAATTTCTTAGGTATGATTGGTTTTGTATATTATTTGAACATGAGGAAAAGGACTAACAAGTCACCTCACAACAGAAAAAATGTATGCAATTAGTCCAACAAAACAAACATTAATCATCTTGAAACCTCTTGAGGTTAAGGGTAAAGGGGTACTAGTTCAAATCTGGTTTCAGGTTTTCAGTTTTATTTATTATTATTTTTTGTTTTGGTTTGGTGTGATGCTTCAAATTGAATCCTCCAAATATCATTACAAGAAATGGGTTTACAATTCATTGATTTAAAAGTTCATAGTTTGGGGAAGGTTTATAGTTTAATTTAGATGGAGTAGTTTAATTCACAATTAACAAATTCTTGGAATGGAAGTGTTTGGACTGATCAAAGTAATTTTGGCTGATAACATCATCGTTCTTCATCTTACATCTCTACATGTAAAGGCATTGCATTTTGTTTTTCTCTTTTCTTTTTCTTTATTTTGTTTTTTTTAAAGGTTCCTACGATTAGAATTGTTTGTCATTTTGTGATTTTTGATTTACAGGTGTGGTGTAAGCACTTTGAGGCAGCAAGAAAAGGTGATTCCCGAGTGATCACAGCAATGGACACAGTTCACACCGCTAGCAAACGAAGAAAATAGAAAGGTCCAGAAGAAATGAAACAAAAAAGAAGGTTAAACTTGAAAGAGAGATGAAGGAAGGCCGCTACTCATTTATCTCACGGTCCTGGAAACATCAATGGGATGTATACTAGGGCGGCACGATGAGAAAGGAAAGAAGGAGCATGCCATCTATTTGATGAATGAGTTATAGCTATAAAAGGTAAATCCATAAGTTAATTATAGTTGCAGTTTTTTATTTTGTTTTTACAAACCAGTAACTAAGTTTTGTCATAACAACTTTTATGGTATTGGTTTTTTAATTTAAAAAAGGGAGTTTGACTATAACTTTTGATTTAATTTTAGTTACATTTGTGCCAAGAGATTTAATTGGATTGTGCAACCCTTCTAGCATTGTATTCAAGTCCAGTTTTTCATTTGTTGCCTGCTAACTGTTAGTAAAAGAGCGTTGTGTATTATTTTTTGGTGGAGAAGGATGATTTTGACATTACTCTCAAGTTTTTTCGCTATATGCTCTACTAAAAAGAAAATTTGAGCCAAATGGGAAGCTCTCTCAAAGCTGTTACATGTGAGAAATTATAATGGTGATCATGACATCATCTTTTGGTTCATATTGTTTGTTGCAGCTAATAATTTCTCATGTGCATTGTTTGGTATTTTATTTTAATTTTAATTTTTTAAAATTATAGAGTACATGCTGGACAAATTTGCGCCCACTGCTGTCTTTTCTATTATGCTTTTTCCTTCTCCCACCCTTAATCTCTCTCACCTCTCGCACTAGACCTCCTCTCTTTAGTTTCTTCCTTCCTCTCAAATCCACTTTTCGTCTCTCTTACCCTCTCTTCCACCGCAGCTCACCAACGCCCTTCCCCGACTCTGGCTGCTGCCAGTGGTATTGTTATCGAGCACAAGGTAACCTTAAGAACATTATCATAGCCCTTCGATTTTTTTGGAATTCTTGAAGTTGTATTTTTTACCTAATTTTCGTATTTAAATCTTCATTTTTTTATATTTTGTTGACATTAGAAAATGAGTATTGACACTGGATTTTCATATTAAAGTTTTCACGTTGCTTAAACTTTGGGGGTCAGTGATTGCACAGTAATAAGATTTTTTTTTTCTTGGTTTTAGAACATTAGGAGACATGATAGCATGATTATTTATAATTTTTATTGAACAACTGATAGTGTTGGCCAATCCATCTAATTGATTGGTGAATCATACTTTTGCAAAATGTTAGATGTGCAATCTATTAGTTAACTATTTTTGTTGACTTGTAGAAAAGTGATCTTGAATCTTTACAGAATGTTAGGGTTTTGTTAAAATTCCCTTGTAATCTTTAACAAAACCCTAGATTCTCTCTACTCTCTTTGTCTTTATTCTCTCTGTATAGAACCCTTTCTCATGGTTTACTCTCACCTCATCCCTTCCATCCATTCCCTCTTAATCGACAGAGGGATTCCTATGGAGGTATGGCAGTTTGATGATTGTTTGTTGGTGTTTCTGCAGCCATTTTCTTCATCCCGTTCCACCTACAATTGGAAGTTGCCACCACCATTCGATCAACAACGACCACTTCGCCACCGCCAACCCCAACCCCTGTTACAACCTCTACCCGGCAGCACCAGGTAATTCGATTAATCTTGGTCTCTCTCTATCTCCCTCTCCTTTCCCAAATTTCTAAAGCTTAGCTATGTTTACATTTTCTGCAGTAGCTACCATCTCTAGTTGATGGATAAATGTGGGTAGGTAGATCATACCCCGCTTACCGTTTTCCTAAGGTATAGAACGTTCTATTTTGGTATATTTGGTTACTGTTTTATTGTTTTCCTTATCTAAATATCTCTCTCTCTCTCTCTCTCTCTCTCTCTATATATATATATATATATATTTGTGTCAGCTCTCTAATTGATATGATATTTTAATTATATTGTTATTCAGCAAAACACATTTTCATTTTGGTTTTGAAGTGTAATGTCTTTGTTTTCATCCACTACATGTGAGAAAAATGACTTAATTTGGAGCATATGACAACATGCTAATTCAAGTGTGATATTGAAACATAAATCTCAATAATATTGAAATGTGTAGTTTGGATATGATGTCCTTTGTATTATTGAGAATGTAATTAATCTATTAATGAATATTGAAATTGTTGTTGAATTTTGAAATCTGATATCTAAATATTTGAAATGTATATGAATTCTAGATATGAACTTTTGCCAAGTACTTGGTATATTGTGGGATGAATGGTGTCGCTAAACTCATGTGAGCACATTAGAGCTCTATAACTCATATTATCACATATGTCAACCATTACTTGCATTGGTGCTATTTATATAAAAGCTAACCATTGAATTCGCAAAGGCCAATGTGGTGGGTCCAACATGCTTCTTATTTATTTTAATTATCTAAAATTGATTGTCTGTTTTTGTAGTTAATTTTGGTTACTAATTTAATTATCTTATGATTTGTGAATGACAATGTCATGATACATAGAAGGGCGTGGTTGGTCAATGACATGAGATGGTTGTTGGTTTTGATTGGGGTGATATTACGTTGGGAGTGCTTGGTGGGTGGGTGGTTTTGGTTTTTATTGTGTACATCTTTGGGCTTCTCCGGCTAATTTGAGTTTGGTTTTTTCTTTGGGATCAATGTACAATGCTGTGTTTGTTTTTTACCCCACCATTTTAAAGCATATAGATAGGAGTTGGCGTTATCACAAATTAATAGTGGCGTGAAACGAAAGCATTCTATGTTGGGAAATCATTCTTGGATTTTGTGTTCATTTATCACAAATTAAGCTATGATTTTATTTATTTATTTTACTTTTGTAGTTATATGATTAATTTAATGAAATTTTTGTTGGAACTCCCTTTATTATAAGTTTTTACCAGCATAACATAAATAAAAGAAATTATTAGCTCTAGTCTTCTAATTATTCGAAGACCAAATGATGACTAAAGTACTCTCCCATAAAACTAACCCTTGCACTCTAGTATCTTGTTAACAAAAACATATTTGATTCATTTAAAAATTTTAAAATATGATAATTTTGGAGGTGAAGGTGGATGTGGTAGTAGGCTGGTAGCAATGGCGGTGGTGGGTAGGGAGTGACAGTGGTGGTGGTAGAGTAATGATAGTAGTGGAGGTGAAATGGTGGTAGGGAGTGACGACGATGATAACGGTGGTGATGGTGGTTGTGAAATCGGTGGTGTTAGTGTAAGAGGCAGTACCTGTTGTCCAATCCATTTGAATCCAATTGTAATTGAGTTTCTAGGATAAAACTCAGCCCAAGCCCAACGATGAACTCATGGAAAGATCTAGTTTATGGGACCCTTTTTGCACATTTTGAGTTGTATGTGTGAAAGATGCTTTACTATGAAGGTTCTTCACCTCACATCTTTGTAAGGGTGATTAGAACTTGGTTGGGTATGACTTATGGGATAGTATTTATGTTTTACTAGGCCAACTATAAATTGACAAAATTAAAAATACAAAGTTTATTGTGTCAAATGGCTCAAAACTTGGGTTTTTTCTCTTTTTTATTTTCATTTTTTATAGTAATTGTCCCCAAAAAAAAAGAAGTGATGAGTTAAGGAGTATTAATGATTTTCATTTGAGAAGAGTTTTCCATGATTTTTTTATGCTAAATTCCTTTGTGTATTTCCTTGGCATAAACATTGAACTTCAAATTATTTTTTAAATGCGTAATTTTTATTTTTGTTTTGTTTTTATGTATAAAATTTGTCCTATTCACCTAACTTTAATTAACTTTTCATAATCATTGAACTTCAAAGTTGAGCATATAGGATACTACAAATCTAGACAGGATATTACAAATCGTGATATGTAGTTTTTGTTTTGTGTTTTCTATATGGACATGTTTTTTATGCATTACATGTTTATGTTATATTTTGCTTTGTTTCTTCAAGTAAATAGTCTACTTTATATTTTATGTTTTATATAAATTTATGCTTTTGAGTCACCAAAATGGCCAAAGGGGAGAAACAATGGATGAAACCAGGTTTTCTAGCGAAATAGAAGCTAATAGAGTACAAAAAGGAAAGAAATAAGAGAATCAAGAAGAATAATAAGAAAATGAATGGTCTACAAGTGAAGGGTATAGCAGCTTCTTTGATGGGTTCTACTCAGCCCAATCATGTCAATGAGAAGGAAAGAACATTAGGGTTGAGGTAGATGACAATGACTACATACCGTTAGATGATGATGATGATGAGTCCTTTGAAAGTGTTGAGGATAAGGTACTATATGCATGATATCTAATTTTTTTTATTATGTCTCGTAACTATATATTCATTATTTTTTGTTATTATGTCTCGCAATTGTTATTTTTTCATATCCAAGATTAGAATTCTTCGTAACTAATGAAGATGTTTAATAAAACGTTATTTTTTCCCCTTTTGTTATTGTTTCATTGTATTTTCGTATGTACCATGATGTTGAATCTAGGGTTTTCAATTTGGGTTTTAAAATCTATATTATATGTGTATATGATCTGGTAAGAATTTAAAGCCCCATGCTATTTCCCTATTTCTATTTCATGGTCACTGGGGTTTGATGTAATGAAAAGGTTGGAAATTTTTTGGCAATTAGTGATTATACTTGTCACTGCAAGGGCCTTTACCAATTAAAGAGTTAAAATGGAAAATTTTGGCTAAATTTGCACATTTTGTTGAAAGATAGTAATCAAGTTAAAGTTTTGTGTAAATATGCTTTGTTATGTGCCCATTTAATATTTTTGTCAATTAGGTTTTTGTTTCATGGGCATGTGATAATTATTAGTTTTGCCTCTAATTTGCAGGTACAATTGTTTAGCTTTTGGAAAACTTGGTATGCTATTATCTATTGTTCGATTTGGATTTGTGGCAAGTTTACGGCAAGAAAAGCCTGCAGATTAAGGTTCTAGAAGAAGGTATAAGAAAGGTTGTAGGTGTGTGGGGATTGAATAGGACAGCATATTGTTTGGCTTTGACTTTCTTAAGATAGTTCTCTGGCAATTATTACATGTTAGAGTTGTTTACACTTTTCTATAACAATTCAATTGAGTATATTTTAAGACATCCAGTGAAGCTCATGATGTGTAAATTTCTTTTCTGAAGCTGAGATGGTTATTTGAAGTCAAGGTTTTGAACCACATTCATGTTTTTCAATTCTCTGTAATTAATGCATGTGTGGTGTCTCCAGGGAAGATTCAAGAATCTACCAGGCCAAGTTAGAGCTTTTGGGATGCTTGCTGGAGGCACTGGCATTACTCCAATGTTCCAAGTACCTAACTTGTTGATAAAAGATGAATAGCTTTACCCAAACAAGGACCCTTTATGTGTTGAACAAAAAAGATGTAGGTTATCTTTTACCCCTTAAAAGCAAGTTTTATTCTTTTGAATTTTTTTATTGCAGTCCCACTACTTGTCATGAAAATATAGATTGATATTTCTATTACATGCTTAAATTAATTTGCTAATTTTATGTTATTTTTCATATAAAAAAATTTGTTAGGTGCTTGCAATTGAGATTTTTGTTGTAACAAATGCATATTTATAATAAGGGTAAATTACACTAACACCCTCTGAGGTTTCTGTTTAATACAGATCCTTCCTTACGTTTGAAAAATTACACTTAACCCCTTGTCAGAGTAAAATGACATATTTGCCCCTTAGCCTTTATACATATAAAATAATGTTGATATTTTGTTTATGTCATTTGAAGATAAATAACATCTCCTTTGGTTTAATTCACACAAAAAAGTTAATTTTTTTTTATTTTGTGTTTTTTTATTTTTACTGAATTTTTAAAAATATTTTAATCAATTTTTTTTTATATTTTAGATACACCTAATATACTTAAGAAGTATAATATTTTGTGATTTTTTTTTTAAATTCACCAAATACAAAAAAAATACAAAAATTCAGTAATACTGTAATATATGTGAATGACAGTGTTTGGTAATACTGTAATAAATGTGGGTGAATAAATGAGAAAGAAAAATGGTGGAAATAAACGAGAAAGAAAAATGAAGGTGGAAATAAAAATGAAAAATTCTATTCATTTATAAAAACTTATCATAAAAATGTTGATATAGTGATGTTGTCATAAATATAAATCATGTTTATGAATATTTTGTTCTAAAGTGAAAGTCACCATTAGGCTATATCATTCAGTGTGTTTGGTTTCAGTTTACTGAAAACTGAGTCTTTTGTTTTTCGTGTTTTTTTGTTTCTAGTGAATATTTTTAAAATTTTAAGTAATTTTTTTACTTTTTTAGATGCACCTTACTTAGATGTATCTAAAATAGTAAAATATTTGTGAAAAAATATTTTAAAAAATTAATAAATACACAAAGATACGAAAATGTACTGATTTTTCATATTTTTTGGTATTTAGTGTATTTTTTAAAGATTTTTTTCACAAATATTATACTTTTTAAGTGTATTTATGTTAGGTGTGTCTAAAAATTAAAAAAAAAATGCTTAAAATATTAAAAAAATTCATTGAAAACATTAAAATACGAAAAATAAAAAAGTAGAATTTTCTGAAAACTGGAACCAAACAAGCTAATTGTGTTTCAAAATTTTATATAAATTTTATGTTTGTATATCATTACTCAATAAAAATATATTCGGGTAGAATTTAATGATGGAAAGTTGTAGAACGTAGCCATGATGATAGGAAGAAGAAACGGTAGGTAAAAGTGCAGAATGCTCATTTAAAAAATTTTAGGGCATGAATCGGCAATCTAGGGGCAATTTGTAATGAGATTACAAACTTCAGGGAGGCGAATGTAATTTTTCAAACGTGCATGAATCGGCAATCTAGGGGCAATTTGTAATGAGATTACAAACCTCAGGGAGGGGATCTGTATTAAACAGAAACCTTAGAGGGGTTGTCAATGTAATTTACCCATATAATAATTAATTGTGTGGAACAAATGTCATTGAATACTATTTGTGACGGTAACCTAATGGTCGGTAAAACATAATAAGCATTTTAAAATTTTTTTTTTTTGCAATGGCAAAACAGTAGATGTAATAAGTTCGCCATTGCAAAAAGTATTTTCCACCCCCATATTTGCGTCCCTCATTTGCCATTGCAAAAAACTTTTTGCGATTGTATTTTTACTTTTTTGCGACGGCTTGTAGCGGTTGCAAAAAGTACTTTTTTTAGTAGTGGCTAGAAGTGTGGCCTACCTGAAATTGAATTGATAAAAATAATAACTTAATTTTTTTTCAAAGAGCAGTTGGTTAACCCCGTTAAGATTCTAATATCATTTGGATATGGCTTTCTGGAGGTGGATGGTTAAACAGTTTTTGGAGGAAGAGGCTTATCAATGTATATGTAGGATTTTATGAAATATTTTTGATGTTGATGAGGTTGTATCTGTAGTAGGGATCTTTGTATTTAGCTTGAAGAATTATGAATATTGAACTATAGAGATTAATTCCTCAAAAAAAACTATAGAGATTTAAACAATATGGACTTCATTGGTTTTGTATATGAAGCACGGATACGGATACGTGACACCACACAGACACGTGGACATATAAATTTTTAAAAAATGAGGGACACAACACGTTGGGGACACGTTCAGTATATATAATTTTTATTTATTTATTATTTGTAAAAAAAATTTAAAAAAATTATTTATTTTTATATTATATTATTTATTTATTTTAATATCAAATATCATTCATAAATTATTGTTTTTTTTGCAAATAAAAATAATTAATGTTTAACAAACAAGAATATTAAAAAAAAATTTAAAGAAGTAAAAGAGGGAATAAAAAAGATTTTTTTTTTACCAAAAATAAAACAGGTAAAAAAAAGAAAGAAAAACAATAAAGAAGAGAGAGACGACAATTTTTATTTGGGCGGATATGAGAGAGGTAGATAGTCAAAACACAAAGAAAAGGAAAGAAAGAGTCGAACAAAGAAGCAAGCGGAGAATTGAACAGAGAAAGTGGGAGAGACGAACACAGCAAGAGATAGAGAGAGACGAACAGAGATAGAGAGACGAATGAAACGAAGATTTGAAGAAGATGAAGGTGTTATGTTCTAGGACATCTCCAAAAAGGGTTTCAAAAATCTTGGATGAACTAGAATTAGAACCGAAACCAGAGTTAGAATTGCCATTGTTGGGTGTATCGTTGGGCTTCTTTGCCATTACATTTGATTCGATTCCATCAGTTGAGCAGTAGAGGAAGGAATTGTGAAGAGAGAATTCAAATTCGAGGGTTGGGATCACAGAGAGCACTGAACAGAGGGAGAGAGCGAGTTGAACACACAGATTGGAAGAACACACCTCGATCTAGCCTCGACCTAGGGCTTCAATAAGTTCTTCATCCTTTCTCTATCTCTATCTCTTTTTATGTCTCTGTCTCTGTCTACAATGGTTAGGGTTTCTCTCTTTATCTCCAATGGGGTAGGGTTTCTGTCTCCAACGTGTCTGAGAGTGTTCGAAGAGTGTCCGGTTGCAAAAAAAGAAAAAAAGGGACACATTAGGTATAGGGTCCGACACGTGTCCACCACGTGTCCGACACATGTCGGACACCCATACGTTGCCTCCGGAGAGGTGTCCATGCTTCATAGGGTTGTGTCTTTGTTCAACTTCATTTGCCTCTTGAGAAATTGCATGCTTTTGAATTTTTTTTATTATTTTGCTGATATGACTTTTTTGGGTTATGTAAGGTGCTTTAATGGTAGTTCCTCTCACTTGCAGTTTTCATGTTTTGAAGGACTCTCTTGGAGGTTCTGTTCTTTCTCACTTGTTCTTTCATATTGGCTGACGCTTTTCACATGGTAAGAATATCTTTATTCTTGCTTTTAGTTTTAAATTCATTTGATTGCTACTTCAATAGTTAATGGAAACTGATTTTTATGCTGTTGCTTCTTTTTTTAAACTTGTAGATTTGGATGTTTGCCATTTTAAGTTCACACAAAAATGCAAAAATTGTGTAGATTTTTCTTTTCGTTATGAATACTTTGGTGTGGTCAGTCAACATGTTAATAAGAAGCACTGACTGTGGTATAAGATCCAGTTTCTAATGAGAGCAAAAAAAATGTCTACTTTCTAATGAGAGCATGTATCCACTCAAAATTCTTAGACATTTGGTTTGCAACACTCATGATAACACAATATCCTTACCTTCCTAATGTTGACCGTCATAATGACGCATGTACTTTTGATGATTTATATGTGGATGAGGCCATCCCACATGATAAATACCATTTCATGTTCCTATAGTGAGGAGAAATTTGATGGAAGTGAAGGTTTTGGTGATGATTTAAGCTCAGCAAATGGACAGGGATCGTTAACCCTTTTACCAAAATTGACTAGTGACTTCTGACTTTTTAGGGATAATGTAATTTGGATGGCTTCTTTATGGATGATGTATGTGGATGTAAATTTGATTTTGGATGCCAATTTATTGGGCACAAAATGCATTCATGTTGAAGAGTACAAACCAATTGATTGCATGATTGATTGTGTACTATTATCAGTTAAGTCTAAACAAAACAAATTTGTTCTTAATCGATTATGTAATTAATTGTGAAATTATAACATGTCTAGTGCCTATTAGATCCAAATTGATTGCATGATTGTGAAATTGCGTAACAGATCCTAATCATTCACTATGAATCGATGGTAAATAATATCTGTTGGCTACATATTTTGTACAAGCCAATTACAATTCGACGCATGGCAAAATAAGGGTAATATAGGAAGATTATTCAAGTCTTCGATCCTGATCGTACACGTGGCAGTTAGTATTGGTTATTGCGAGATCTGAGTAGTAGCGGATCAACAAAGGGATGCAAGGTGATGTGGCTTCAACGGTTATTCACACTTGAATTCAAATTTAGGAGGGAAGCCTAACTGCAAGTGATGGTATAATGGGGCTAATTACAAGGCAACATGATTAGCGATCATGGAGGAGCAGTTCGACGGTTTTAAATGCAGTTCGATGGTCATCCTTGAGCAGTATAAATAGCAGAGAAGGCCCCAAGAAAACCCCCCAGACTCAGATCCAAAAAACCAGTCTTATTCTACTTTAATTCCTTTCTAGTTTTACATTTCCAGTTTTGTATTTCCAGTCCTTTACGTTTCTGCACTTTATAATTCCTGCACTGTACTTCGTTCATAGGAGTAGTTTCAAGTAAATCGTTGCTGTAAACCTCTACGAGGCTGAGTTTGGATCATTGTAAGTTTTTCATTCTAATGAAATGCTTCAATTGCTGTTCATTTAATTGTTATTTTGCTTAATTCTCCTAAATCAAGCCACCAATAAAAGTCCTCTTCATTGAGGCTGAAAAGAATTAAAACACAATCGTCTGATAATTGGTTGGTAATTAATTTTCTGTAAGGACTGATTGATCCTTGCTGGCACGCTCGCAATTACAAAAATAACCTTCGAAAGCCAAAAAGCCAACATATATTTTTGGCACGCCCGGTGGGACAATATTTAAATGGCTAGACGTAGAAGACAAGGAGAAAATGAACGATTGGAAGAAGGCGTAGAAGGAGAGGTAGAGATACCTAATCCAGAGGATAATGTGATAACACATCCCGTGGAAACTCCCATTTTATCAGAACCTATGGTCGAACAGACCAGCACTTCAGAACAAGTACCACATATTCATAATATTGGACGAGACCAAGGAATTGGACCATCCACTGTTCCATCTATTCAGCCAATAAACCCATGGAGTGGCTTAGTAGATGCTATGGGATAGCAGTTAATGAACACAATGGAAAGGTGGGCAACATCCTTTTTGGATCGAATGAATAACCACCAACCAACAAATGCAAGACACACGGAAGAAATTCCAAATGTCCCTCTGCAAAGATTGGCTAGAGATAAACAGCCTATGCAAGCTAATGGACATTCTAATGGTCAAACTAGTAATCAGCACTATGAAAGACCATCACCTCAGTCTTGGTACGAACCTATTCCGAGGCCTATAGCAGGTCAAAATGCCTCAGTACTTAACAGTGAAGCCATGCAATTTGGTGGATCTGGCCCAGTACAGGAAAATGGCATAAGAATGGTTCCAAATCCCATGTTCGAAGCCATACCTGGCACAAGGGGGTTCACTAATCCTTTATTTGAATTTATACCTGGGGGGTTGGAAGGTTTTCCTACAAATGGAAGAGACACAACACCAGTTCCAGCACCTTTCGCAGGGCAGGCTCAAAGGGGTTACCCACATCCCTAACAGCAACCTGCACCATAGGGACAACCAGTCCCAAATGTACCACCTTATGGACCAAGAGGACCACAGGCACAAATCTGCCCACCAAATCTTGTGTTTGCCCCTCTAGTAGTGGTTCAGCAAGCACAAAATATAGTCCCTAGGGACCAAATTGATGACCCAGGGACCAAATTACAGACATTGTTAGAGAGATGTGTGGACCGATGGCTCGGGGGGTCCAGACTCCTGTGTACAGGAAACCATACCCAGAATGGGTAGACAGAGTACATGAATACCCAAGAGGTTTCAGGATACCAGATTTTACCCTTTTTTATGGGAATGGAAATCAATCAACAGTAGAGCATGTTGTTAGGTTTGCTGCTCAATGCGGTGAATTCACCAATAATGACTATATGAAGTTAAGGTTATTCCCAAATTCCCTGACTGGGGGAGCATTTGTATGGTATATTAACCTTACACCTGGCTCTATCCAGACTTGGCAACAGATGGAAGAAGCATTTCATGCCCAATTCTTCCAATCAGAGCCAACGGTTTCCATGGCAGACTTGGCAAGATTGAGTCAAAGGCCTGATGAGAAGGCTACTCAGTTTATTGCCAGATTTAAAAGGGCTCGAAATAAATGTAGAGTCATCTTACCAGAGCCAGAATTCGTGAGATTGGCTCAAAGTGGTTTGGAATTTAGGCTTCGAAAGAAGTTTGACTCGACTGAGTTCAGAGACTTAGTAGAACTCACTTATAAGGTGTCTAGGTACGAAGCATTGCTAGAGAAGGAACAAGATCGAAATAATGCGTCGTACAAGACATATTATAGAGATCCTAATTATGAGATCGATGCAGCAGAGATTGTGGGGAAAAAACCTATAATCTGTGAAGCATTAATTCATAAGGATACAACAACTGACCAACAGTTTAAAAAGAAAGACCTTCATAGGAAATACTCTTTTGACTTAACTAAGGCAGATGACATTTTTGATCATTTGCTTGCGACCAACTTCCTTAAGTTACCGAAAGGAGTCAAAATTCCATCTCCTGATGAACTTAAAGGAAAAGTATATTGTAAATGGCATAATTCTTGGTCTCACTCGACTAAAAACTGTATTGTTTTTCGAGACAAGATCCAAGAGCAAATTCGGAAAGGAAGTCTGAAGTTCCCAGCCAAAGCAGAAAAGGCCATGGGGATCGACAGTAACCCATTTTCAGAAATTGGAGAGGTGGCAGCCAATGTCATAATGCCAGACTTGCGAAGCTTGTCCTTGAAAGAATTGGGAGAAGTCAATGTGCAGATGCATGTTGCCAAACAGACAACTATCAAGAAGGACACTGGAAATCTACTAGCAATTGGACAAGATTTTTCACGCCAGAGGGAAAACTCTGATAAAGAAGCACTGGATGACGATTCTTTAGAAGCAGCCGTAATGCAAAGGATGTGTCCCAGGTGCAAACTGAGTTATAAGTGGTTGAAGGGGCTTCCAATTGATGGGAAGCAATATTACAGGGATGTGCAGAGACGTCCTAAACCAACCAATGCTTATAATAAAAGGCCATATCCATCTGGTGTTAGGCAGCAGCCATCATTGGTTGAACCAACAGCCAATAGAATGCATTCCAAAGGCAAGAGGCCTTTATATGAATCCAGGTCGCCTAATTATTACAGAATGGAGAGAAGTCATTCTAAAAGGAGACTGGAGAAGGGTTCAGTTTACGGGATCAAAGCCAGGGATTGGCCCCCTAGACCAGCCTCACGCAGAACAGAAAGTGGACACCTTCATTGAAGGCAGGCCCAAAGCATGAAATCAGGGCCAAGCAGTAGCTTTCACAGCCAGCTTCGAAGGCAGATTCGAAGGAAGAAAGAAGCAGTTCAACAGCTGGGTCAGTAGGTTCATGGGTACCTGGGGTCCCAGATTGGTTTGTGATGCAGAACAAACCTAGGGAAGTGTTTACCCAAAGAGATGTAATTGGAAACCAGGGCAGGATGGTCAAGCCTCCTTTGGTGGCTCCAAACAATTGGGTATTGCTTAAGCACCCAAAAACAAGGGAACTAGATATGGTCCCCGTAATTTCCAGATCACAAAGGAGGAAAATTCAGCGTAGGTATACCCAATACCAGCAAGACCTGAAAGAGAGTGGAGAGAGCTCTTCATTGGTCCAGACATGTAATTGGAAACCAGGGCAGGATGGTCAAGCCTCCTTTGGTGGCTCCAAACAATTGGGTATTGCTTAAGCACCCAAAAACAAGGGAACTAGATATGGTCCCCGTAATTTCCAGATCACAAAGGAGGAAAATTCAGCGTAGGTATACCCAGTACCAGCAAGACCTGAAAGAGAGTGGAGAGTGCTCTTCATTGGTCCAGACAGAAGGAAAGAAGAATCCAAAGTCAGACCATACTCCAAAACCAACTCTACAAGGCAAAATGGTTTGCAGCAGAGAACAATTGGCTAAGGTTCACTCTGAACTAAAAGCCAGAGAGAAATCCAGTCTAGCAGGATTGGAGAAGGCATTAATGGAAAGTGATAGCGAGGCAGAGAAAGAAGTTGGCTTAGGCCAAAAGAAAGAAATGGTTGAAGAAGAAATGTTCGAAGCCTTCATGGCTGAACAAACATTCTTGGTTGAAAAGCCAATCAGAAAAGACCATTCGAAGGAGCCCATTAGTAATGCTGTACTAGAATGCAGCATGAAGGATGCTTCGGAAGTAACCGAACAAGGTGGCCAAGAGGAGAAACAGGCACATTCAGCCATTCAATTTGGCTCAGTGTCAGTGAACATGGTATAGATACTACCGCATGAATTCCAAGCTGGAGATGAGAACCAAGAGAGGCAAGAGATTGACCCAATTCCAGTCTCTAGTGAAGACTCACAAGTGAGTATGGTGCAAGATGATTCCGGAATGGCTACCCCAATGGAAACTGAATATGAGAGTGAAGAAGAGGTAAGCATTAACCTCTCATATTCCTTTGAGTATCCCTCGAACTCTATGACACAGCATGTTAAGCCTTTGTATATCAAGGCCTTTTTCGATGGGATACAATTGAACTGAGTCTTGATAGATAATAGGGCAGCGGTGAACTTACTACCGAAATCTTCCTTGAAGAAACTAGGGAAAAGGAATCCCAGGTTAATCCCAACCAGCACAACCATCGCTGGTTTTGCTGGAGACAAACAGATGGCTCAGGGAATTCTGCCCATCAACCTGAGTGTGGGAACCAGAGACTGCATGACAGCATTCTTCGTCATCGACAGCAATGCTAAGTACAATGCTTTACTGGGTAGAGATTAGATTCACACTAACAAGTGTGCGTCTTCCTCTTTGCATCAGAAAATAATGATGGCTTTAGGCAATGGAGAGACAGAGGAAATTGATGCAAATCCTCAGCCCTTCATAGCCTATGCAGACTTTGCAGAGGCCAAACTGTATATTGAGGGAGTGACACCACTCAGTATACTAAGGAGACCTGATGGCTCAGTCGAAGTGACGGCTGATGAGGAAGTGACACACCTGAAGCATTTAGTCCAGGAGAGTGCTGATGAAGAGATTGTTGTTAAGGATGACAATGATGCCTGGTTGTAGGCAAGGAAATGAAGTCCAAGAAGCCAAATCTTTGGCTCTAATTAAGTTCTCAATATTGGATATAAATTCAATAGTCCAGAGAGTGCAGGAGTTAGAGAGAGAAGCCATGATAATTGGCTGCAAGTAGGAGCAGCAACAGGCCAGAGTTTTGGCCCTTGACAAATACTGTGCATTGGACATTGAAACAAAAGTCCAGGAGATACAGGAAGTAGAAGCCTTATGGACAGACTTTGTCTATGAGGAGGAGGGTAAAGATGGTGAATTAAAGAACCTGGGAGCAGAACAAAGCAAGAAGATTGCTTCGAAGGCAGAAGGGATCAAAGAAAAAGCTTCAGTAAGCTCTCAGACACAAGACCCCTTAGAAGAAATAAATTTAGGGGAAGGTTCTATACAACAGCCCACCTATATAAGTGCTTGTTTGAATGCTCTGGACAGGGACCAATTGTTGGTTGTTCTGAAGAAGTATAAAGATTGTTTTGTATAGTCTTATAATGAACTACCAGGATTGGAAAGATCATTAGTGGAACATAGGCTCCCTATGGGGCCTAATTTCAAGCCATACAAGCAAAAGCCAAGAAGAATGAGTCCAGAAGTGATTCAGAAAGTTAAGGAGGAAATTCTTAGACTACTCAAGGCAGGCTTTATTAGGACAACCAAATATGTTGAGTGGCTATCCAATATTGTACCTGTAGTTAAGAAGAATGGTAAAATGAGGGTATGCATTGATTTCAGAAACTTGAGTCTAGCAACTCCAAAAGGCAAGACCTGAAAGAGAGTGGAGAGTGCTCTTCATTTTCAGCAGGGCATCAAATTTTATCAATGATGGATGGGCACTCTGGTTACAACCAAATCTGCATTGCAGAGGAGGATGTTCACAAGACAGTATTCAGATGTCCTGGGAATATTGACACCTTCTGTAGACGCGTCCCGCGAGGGGCCCTTCACTACTACAGTTCGGACTCGCGATTTTTGTTGTCACGGTTCTTAATCTGAACCAAAGAGTCCAAATCTGGCAAATCGTTTTGAGAAACAGATTTTTGAAAAAGTAGTGCCAAACATGGACTGCTTTGCCAGATACAGAGTCGCCACCTAAATATTTTAAAATGGGGAAATTTAGGAAACCCTGACTCGGTGCCGAAGGCCACATGTCCGTCATCACCGGAGTTGTCTCGGCTCGAGAGCTTGGGTACGATCGGGGAAGGTCAGCTATGAGCACCCCCTTTCGCCCGGTCCGAAGACCGGCCTCTACTAAACATGATATCCGTTTTTGAAAACTTTATGTGTTCTTATTCCGGTTATTAGCCTAGAATTACTATGTTATGCGCACAGCAAACAAGTATAGACTAGATTGCTTAATTTGGAAATAAGCATGGCATATCCGTTCGGTTTTGAAAAGCGTTTCGGAATTTGCTACTCGCAAGTAGGCTAAAACACGGATTTCAACGAGTTTTCCCAACTCAAACAATCCAACCTTCACCCACGGGCATTAAAACAGTTTATCACATAAGCATCTAGCCACATGGTAAACATGCTGTCATGATAGCATTCACACGCATGCGAGATGCTAAAGCAGGAAAATACTTACATCGTACTCCGTGCCAAAACAATATACTAGTTAGCAAACATGCATGTCCTAGTTCATGTCAATTTGACTAATGCAACACATACAGGATGCAACTAGATAGGCTCGGCTAATCCTAAACATGGCATGTGAAATGCGATCAATCGATGCACGTATTCAATTTGGAATTGAAGTACAAATGCAGTTAGCGTGATGTACCGAGCCTAGTGCATGCAATACAAATGCATGAATGCACGCATGCATAGCATAAGGTATGCTAAATTAAACGTGCCCTAATACTAACCATCAAAGCAGGTAAGTAAAAGGGAAGAAAGAAGTGGGGATTGGAAGACATACACACCACTCACACACACTTATTACAGATTTGCCCTCACTCGGAGGGACCAAATAAATATTACAAATTAATTAATTAATTAACAAATTAACTAATCTAGGAAAGCAGTAAACAGCCTCGGGAGGAGAGCCAGATGCAATGCGAGCTCGGTCCTGCTCGGAAATGCACCGCCATGCATAGGCTGCCTCTGTTTTCCTTCCTCTTTTGGCGTATCATTTGAAAATTTCTTGGGCTATGTAGTACACAAGTAAGGAATACAGATTGACCAGAATAAAGCCAAAGCCATCATTGAAGCTAGACCCCCATCAAGTTAAGAGATGAAGAGGAATTTGTATGAACAGCAGAGTATCAAATTGCTTTCGAAGAAATCAAAGCCTACTTGGCTAACCCTCCAGTGCTAATGCCACCAAAGGGCGATAAGCCCTTGCAGTTGTACATAGCTGCAGTAGAAGATTCATTGGGAGCTTTCTTAGCCCAAGACAATGAAGAAGGTAAGGAGCAAGCTGTTTATTATCTTAGTAGGTTTTTAAATTCTTGTGAATGTAAATACTCAGCTGTAGAAAAGCTGTGCCTTGCATTGTATTTTGCTGTAATGAAATTAAGATACTATCTTTTGCCTACAACTGTCTTGGTAATTGCAACCACAGATTTGGTTAAGCATATGTTATCCAGACCCATGTTGAGGGGAAGAATTGGCAAATGGGTATTAGCCTTATCAGAATTTCATTTAGAATATGTTCCCTAAAAGGCAGTAAAAGGACAAGTTTTAACCAATTTTTTAGCAGATCATCCATCTCAAACAGAAAGCCAGGAGATAATGGAGCTTGGTATGGCTAGTGTTGAGCCATGGCAAATGTGGTTCGATGGATCGAAAGCCAATGGCCTAACTGGAATTGGTATAGTGATTAAGTCACCACAAGGAATAGAGCATGACAAATGTTGATGTAAAAGTCAATAGTAGCTGCTGCCTGAGATAAATGATGACTTGAGACAATTATACTGGATTGCTCAACAACTTTGCACTTGTTCTAATAATCAAGCTGAATATGAAGCCTTAATAGTGGGACTGGAAATTCTTATTGGATTGCAAGTTCATGCAGTTGACATATTTGGAGATTCTCAATTGGTGGTTAACCAAGTGAAAGGGATTTTCAAATGTCAAAGTATAAGCATGTTGCCATACTATGTTGTTGCATTACATCTGCTTTCTCAATTTCAAATAACAAATGTAACTCATGTCCCAAGATTCTTGAATAATAGAGCTAATGATGTGGCTCAGAAAGTTTCGAATTTCAAGAGAAGGGATAATACTCAAAGGGACATAAGCCAAACAACATACCAGAAATCTATACCACCTTTAAATAAAAGGAATGTGGTTCTGGAAGTCAATCATAATGGCTTACAGGAACAAGATTGGAGGCATCCAATAATGCAGTACTTGGCTGGCCCATCCTCGAAGGCCAGCAGGAAAATTAAATTGCAATCTATGCAATACATCATATATGGCAATGCTCTCTACAAAAGGGAGGGAGATGGTTTATTGCTGAAATGTTTAGGCTCAAAAGAAGCATTAACAGCTATGGCTGAGGTTCATGAAGGCATCTGTGGTGCTCATCAGCCTGGTGTGAAAATGAGATGGTTATTTCGAAGGCATTCCTACTATTGGCCAACTATCTTTACAGACTGCATAGAGTATGCAAAAGGTTGCCAGGCATGCCAAAAGCATGGCACAATAAGGCATGTGCCCATAACTGACCTGCATGCAGTAGTGAAGCCTTGGTCATTCAGAGGATGGGCCATGGACATGATGGGGAAAATACACCCACCCTCTTCGAAGCATCATTATTTCATTTTAGTGGCCACTGATTACTTCACTAAGTGGGTCGAAGCTAAGCCTTACAAGGCTATAGACCAGACTGAGGTCATTGGATTCATCAAGGATTTAATCCATAGATTTGGCATCCCACAAACTATAACTGTTGATAATCGAACTGTGTTCGATGGGAAAATGGTGAAGTCTTTTGTGGCAGAGTTTGGAATTAGCCTTGTTAATTCTACCCCCTATTATGCACAAGCCAATGGTCAAGCTGAATCATCCAATAAGTCCTTGAAGAAAGGAATACAAAAGGTTGTGGAAGACAATCCTAGGGATTGGCATAACTTATTGTTAGATGTATTGTGGGCTTATAGAACTTCCCCAAGGTCAAGCACAGGAGTTACTCCTTATACCTTGGTGTATGGGCATGATGTAGTGTTACCTGTGGAAATTAAAGTTAAGTCTTTGAGGGTAAAATGCCAAGACCAGCTAGATCTTGCACAATACCATCAGAGTATGCGTTTGGAATTAGAAGGTGTAGATGAGGCCAGAATTCTGACATTAAATAGCATTCTCTTTCAAAAGAAGAAAGCAGCCAAAAATTACAATAAGAAAGTCAAATACATTTGCTTTGATGAAGGTGATTTGGTATGGAAGACAATACTTCCAATAGGAATTAAAAGCCACAAGTTTGGTAAATGGTCACCTAACTGGGAAGGACCATATCAAGTTCATAGAGTCCTTCCTTTTGGAGCATGCCATTTGAGAAATTTGAATGGATACATACATCCCAAAAAGATTAATGACAGATATTTGAAGCCTTATTTTCCAACTATTTGGGAAACACAAGGAATAGAATAAATGTCAAGCAAAAGAACACAAGAGTACTCGAATGATAAATCAGAATTTGTTTTTTCATAAAGAGTTAAATACATTCTGCCATAAATTGGCCCAGAAATCATTACAATGCCTTAATTGTTCTTTTACAATAGACTTCCTATTCTTAAATGAAGAAACCAACCGGATGGCTGTGGTCATTTCTTGCTTTCGATCGGCCAATCCTTGGTTGGTGATCTGCAGTTTGGTGTCAGTTCGAATTAAAGCCTGGTTCACTGTAAATAGCTCCTCCTCAAGTTGAGCTTTCTTCTCCAGTAGTTGAGTTCGAAACTGGGATACAGAGGAATGTTGTTCCTTTAGCTCTGAGACTTCAGCATGTACTGTGGAGACAAAGCTCTGGTCTCTAACTAATTTCTCCTTTGCAGCCTTGGCAGCATGACAAATGTTGATGTAGAAGTCAATAGTAGCTGCTGCCTGAGAAAGATGACTTGAGACAGTTATACTGGATTGCTCAACAACTTTACAACACTAAAGGAAGCCATTTCTTATTATAGGCCTTTGTAAAGCCTCGAAAGGAATCCTTGAAAAAGATGTCAGTAACTTCAGACAGCTGTCTAAGTCTATCAGAGGTGCAGAAGGCTTACTTCTGGAGGAGGAGGAACTCTCAAAATTTTCTAATAAAGAATCAGTTAGGACTAATGGCTCAGCCTCATCATTAGCTATTGGAGAGGTAGAGGGCATGTCGAAGAGACTGGCTAGTCTTGCTTCAAAGATATCTACCTCATCCGTAGGCATGAGGTGCAGAAAGAGCAGTGGTGGAAGGCACAAAGGACTGCATAGGGATAGGAGAAATGGGTAGAGCATCTTCAGCAGTCTCTATGGTCCTAGCCACCAGTAAGTCAAGGGAAGAAGGGTTGGAAGTAGGTAGAGGTAATAAACCATGGATTGGAGAGCTGCCAGTAACCTCTGTAAGGGAATCAGCTACCATCAGAGATAGAGCAGCAGGTGGAACTTCCTTAGGAGGAAGGGGAAGAGCAAGGCTCGAAAAAGAGTTGAATTGAGGTAAATCCAAAGATAAGAAAAGAAGATATGGATTTAATCCAAAGGGAAAAGATGCAGGAGTGCTTGGTCTCAAGGAGGGTACATGGAATGTAGGCCTAGGAAGTGGGAGTATTATCTGAATAGTCCTCACATTTTGTATCTGATCAACCTCAACTGAAACTGAGGGAGTCCTCATTGGAAGAATAAGCTCAGTAGTTGTTGCTGCAAAAGAAGAGAAGTACAAAGTAATGTCAAGGCTTAATACCCAAAAAATTCAACAAAGAAAAATAGTAGAGGCTTGAAAGAAGTTACTTGTTTTAGAAGTGACAGCAGCAATGGGAGAGCTTCGAAGGGAGTAGTGCTCAGCAATGAGTTGTCTGGAATGTCCGTATCATCCTAGACATTTGGCGTCTCCCCAGGTGCTGGAGCTCCTATTGGGGGAGGAACTTGTTGTGAAGTGGACGCGTCGCTTTGCTGTTGCAGCTTGATGATGAGCTCGGCCTGTTGAGCCATGACCGCAGTCTGCTGTTTGGCAAATTCCTCCTGACGGGCAACATCCTGCTGCATGAGTTTCACACTTTCTTGCATCTGGCACATCATTGCCTCCATCCCCGATGTGTTCTGCTGATCCATCTGACTGATCGGTATCTATCCCTGCAGTACAAACTGAGACCTCAGCCTGACTGTTCACTAGTGGGGTGGATAAGGGCCACTGATCTGGTAACTGCTGAACTGGTGATTTGTGCCCGACTAGCCCCTTTTTATCTTACCTCTGGCGAAGGAACACTGATTCCCCTTGAACTGAATCTCTGACCTAGCAAAGTCTATCAGCACAAGTTCGATGAACCTCGGGGGATATCGGAGCCTTCTGAAGCTATGGTTAGGGTTTCAGCCCTCTTAGGAGATTCTTCTTGTGGAGACCCTGCACTAAGAGGTATGAATATAAAGGAAATAAACAAAACAAAAGTCTAAGGGGAAAACCTGAAAATACTTACCCTTCTTTGAAGCTGCTCTGGTAACTCTAGCAGAAGAGGATGAGGCTGCAGGAGCAGTTTTGGCAGCTGTGAAAAGAGAGGGGATGTTCTCAACTGTTGTTGATTTGGCCTTCGAAGGCACTCCTAACCCTATCAGTAAGTCATGAGGGTGCACTAATAGGCGTACTTCCATGTTGACTGTCCACCAGTTTTAGAATCTTTTCAAAACCAAGCCAGAGGGAAGAAAGGGGACAAATGTGAACTCATTCAGTTCTTTCAGCAGATTGAATGTAGCTGCCTCTAACTTTGATCTGGCTATTCTCAGGTCTCTAGCCGTAAGATGGACATTCGAGAGACTGCAAAGTGGAACAGGAATCCCTTGAGTGAACCCAAATTGCCTGGCAAACTGAGAAGGGCAGTACACCTCAACTATACATTTATAAGCTCGAGGGTTTAAAATGCCAATGAACAGCTCCCTTGGTAGCAAAATAGAAGCCCACATATCTTTGTGGGGTGAGGTGGAACACTCTTTGTCAACTCTTACCCTTGAAGACCAATGCTTTTGTTGCTTCTTGGACCAACTTTGATGACTTTAAGCTGCTGGAATTCCTCCCCTTGCTGCTGGAATGGGGTCGTGATGGTAGAGCTTGAAGATGATGAAGAAATGGAGCTCAAAACTTGGATGTTTTGAGAAAATGAGAGAGATAGAGGGAGAGTTGTATGTAAAGCTTCAAAGCAATTTTGTTCCAACCCTCAATACAAGTGTTGGCAGCTGGTTATAAGGACCAAGAAAGGGGGAGTAAAGGTGGGGGAAAAGGAGACAAGTTTTTCCCCAAAAAATATCCCCCGGATTGAGATATTTTCTGGGGGAAACAGCTATACAGCTGTAAAGTGTGAGGAGAGAGGAACATGGCCGGCCACCTTTTGGTGTTGCAGGTGGCCGGCCGGCCACCCCCCCTAGCCGGCCGGCTAGGGGTCAAAAGGGTCAACTTGATATAGTGGCCGGCCACCACATAATGGTGTCCTCCCATGCCTCCTCATCACAACCCTGTGGTTCGAATTTGGAAACTGTAAAACAGGAGAGAGAACAAGCCATTTTTAGGAGGGGTTCAAAAGGTTCAAATGGAATTAGTGGCCGGCCATACACTTTTAGGGTCCTCCCATGTGTGTACAACACAAATATGTGGTTTGGAGTTGAAGAAAGTGGCTCCAAGGTGTTCAACATTGGCTCGGAAGCAAGAAAAACGGGCGTCAGAGGGCGCCGGAGGGTATATAACTGGTTGCTGAAACAATTACTGGCCTCCCACCCTTGTACGGCCTTCTTGGGGATGAAACAGAGGTACCTGCCAAGAATGAGCGAAAACCGATGCAAAACGAATACTCGGGGGCCAAAACACGCAGTTCGGGGTCCCGAAAATGGGCTGCCAAGCACCAAAAGTGGCATTCGGCCACGAAGTGGGTTTCTCTGACCCCAGTGTCCCTTGAAATGGTGAAAATAAGATGTATGCCAAAATTTAGAGCAAACAGAGATGGTTAGGTGGTCCCGAACCGAGGCACACGGCCAACGGTCCCGAAAAATCGGAAACCGGACTCCGAAATGGGCAAAATGGCCTGCGGCCACAAAATGTAGCCCACGGCCACTGAGAGATGGTCTACAGGACCTCTCCCTCCCCTCAAGAAAAGAAGCAGAGAAAACCGAGTTTGGTTCGCAAACCGAGGCAAGGCAAAGAAGGGGGTTCGGAAGTCTGGAGGCGGGACTCACGGCCGCGACTCTGAAACTTCTGAACGAGCACATTACGCAATATCACCAACCGCTCAACTGGTGATGTCTAAGTCTTAAGGTCGGTCAAAAATGGGGTGTCTACACCTTAGCAACTGCCTCATGAATAGGGTCTTCGACAAAATCAGAAGGAGAGACAGTCGTTTTCCTTCTTTTCCTTTTTGGTGCTGGCATTTCCTATTTTTTCTCAACCTCTCTCTCTTCAAGATGGGATTCAAACTCTTCAGGGGCAAGTTCCTTTTCTGCTGCTTTGGTAGCTATCCCATGAGTAGGGTCTTCGACTGAATCAGGAGTAGAGACAGCCATCTGCTTTCTTTTTTTCCTTTGCAATGGTTCCTCCTGTTCTTTCTCAATCTCCCTCTCTTCGGTTTGGGATTCAGATTCTTCAGGGGTAAGCACCAGCTTTCTTTTCTTTCTCTGCTGTTGTTTGTCCTTGAGAGCAGCTAGGGTTTCAGCCCTCTTAGGAGATTCTTCTTGTGGAGACCCTGCACTAAGAGGTATGAATATAAAGGAAATAAACAAAACAAAAGTCTAAGGGGAAAACCTGAAAATACTTACCCTTCTTTGAAGCTGCTCTGGTAACTCTAGCAGAAGAGGATGAGGCTGCAGGAGCAGTTTTAGCAGCTGTGAAAAGAGAGGGGATGTTCTCAACTGTTGTTGATTTGGCCTTCGAAGGCACTCCTAACCCTATCAGTAAGTCATGAGGGTGCACTAATAGGCGTACTTCCATGTTGACTGTCCACCAGTTTTAGAATCTTTTCAATACCAAGCCAGAGGGAAGAAAGGGGACAAATGTGAACTCATTCAGTTCTTTCAGCAGATTGAATGTAGCTGCCTCTAACTTTGATCTGGGTATTCTCAGGTCTCTGGCCGTAAGATGGACATTCGAGAGACTGCAAAGTGGAACAGGAATCCCCTGAGTGAACCCAAATTGCCTGGCAAACTGAGAAGGGCAGTACACCTCAGCTATACATTTATAAGCTCGAGGGTTTAAAGTGCCAATGAACAGCTCCCTTGGTAGCAAAATAGAAGCCCACATATCTTTGTGGGGTGAGGTGGAACACTCTTTGTCAGCTAAAAAGGTTTGCAACCAAGCAGGTCCTTTGTTGGCATCAAAGGGACAAAAGAAGGAGTGAGACGGAGAAATAGGGAGTTGGTGAAAAAAGGTGAAGTAATAAGCGAAGGAAGCAGGATAAAGAACAATCCTAGCATACTTCTCCCCATAAGTGCTAGGGTCCTGAACAAGGAATTTTAAGCATTTGGGATGCAAGTTAGTGAAATAGGCAAAGAGCCAAAGTTGGAGCACCCAAAGGGGACCCTCTTGGTTCACATCAAGAGGTTTCTCACAAAATTGGGAACATGCTCTATAAACATAGCCTAAGAGGTAAGGAGCCAGGGCTATACGTTTTTTCAAAACAAGTGCCTTCGCAATTGGCGCGAACTCAGGCATAATCCTCTGAGATGATGTACAAAAAAGGAATTTACACAACCAGTACAAAATGAAGGAAAAAAGTTCTCTATCTTTCACGGGACCTACCCTTTTATTTTCGGCCTTTACAAAATCATTGTATGAGGAATTTAAGGGTGGAAGGAAGAACTTAACAGGGAGGTCTGGATAACTGGGAGTAAAAGGAGAGCCATGGGTGAAAGCCCTAAAAGATGGCAAATATCAAGAACAGTGGGAGCCATCATGCCACATCGAAATTGGAAAAAATTGAAGGCCATATTCCAAAAACAAAAAGCAACAGGAATCAAGAAAGGATCTTCAGGAATGATAAACCTGGAAAGACGAAGGGCATCGAGAATACAGAGCTCTTGCAGGTCATCTTTTCGAGCAGGTACAACTCTGTCATACCATTCTTCCCATTCAGCTCTCAATGTCGACCAGCAGCGATGAGGTCGGGTCACCCTCCAATTTCCCCAGTCGAGCCCTCCTTCGTAGAGAAGAAAATGGTCCTCCAGCCGAGGGTATAAAGCTGGAAGTTGAGCAAGAGCCTGTCGATCATGCCACATCGAAATTGGAAAAAATTGAAGGCCATATTCCAAAAACAAAAAGCAACAGGAATCAAGAAAGGATCTTCAGGAATGATAAACCTGGAAAGACGAAGGGCATCGAGAATACAGAGCTCTTGCAGGTCATCTTTTCGCGCAGGTACAACTCTGTCATACCATTCTTCCCATTCAGCTCTCAATGTCGGCCAACAGCGATGAGGTCGGGTCACCCTCTAATTTCCCCAGTCGAGCCCTCCTTCGTAGAGAAGAAAATGGTCCTCCAGCCGAGGGTATAAAGCTGGAAGTTGAGCAGGAGCCTCTCGAAAGATGGGGCCTAAGACATATTCTTATTCGTTGCTGTGGCGAGGAACGAAGAGGCGGCTGTCTAGGACGCTTGACTCACCAGTTGTTAACTTGGTGATCTCTTCATCAATACATTTTTTCAAAGCCATGGTTGGGCTTATACGATCACCAGCAAGTACTTTGAGAGAAGAAAAAGCCATTTGTAGTAAGCAGCAAAGAAGAGGCAAGGAAGAGAGGGTTAACAGAGGAGAAGGCTTTTGTGTGTTGAGCGAGCAAGTGATTTCAAAGCACGAAATAAAAGGGTTTTTAACAGCCTTTGTATCTGAAAAATATATCGCGCAATTCGTTAAGTACTAAAAGTACGGATACGAAGAGCTTCCTTCAATATTGGTACTTTTGGAGGGAAAAAACACATCCCAAATGTTGAAACCAGCTTCGAAGTACATTATTTGGCTTCGAAACCATATTTTGGCGCCAAAAGTCAAATAATAAACGGCTTCGAAACTAAGAAGCCAGCTTTGAAGTACATTTCATACTTATGGATATAAGAATGCTCAAGTATTCATTTACTTCAAAGGGATTAAAGACCTGTTTTAGGTTTCTCAATGAAAGTAATGTTCTTCGAAGCAAAACTAGAGATCCCTTGCGAATGGGAATTGGTATTCGAAACATCGAAACCAATAGTTGGTTTATATATATATATATTCAGAAAAATTGTCTTTTCAAACTAAAACAGTGCAGCCTTCAAAAGGAGCTTCCATATTTCTGAGAGTATGGGCTATTGTTCAAGGCAAAAGGATCAATTTAAAACTAATTGATCACACTAAGTCATGACCATATGTTGGTTATGATTCAAACGAGTTTTGAAAGATAAGGTTGTTAGATTCGAAGCATGGATCTTGAATGAAAATCATCAAAACTATCAACTGCATTCCATAAATTGGAAAAGTTCATGGTCGTTTTTGTTAATGTTCATTTAAAACGATTGAATCCAGGTTCAAAGGATAAGATTGTTCAGTTCGAAGCTCTGAAATTGTTTTCAAAGACAAATGGAGAAAAGATCAAACAATGCCAAATAAAGAGGAAAGCTTTAGTTGTATTAAAGAAAAGCAATTACATCGAATGGCCCTATTTGGGTACAAACTCAAGCTCATAAAAATAGGGAATAGAATAAATAACAAGATCATGAAATTTAGTCTAACTATGATCAATGAATTTATGTTTTTTCTTTATTCTATCCTCTATTTCTTCTAACATTGGCTGCATGAGTTGATGTGCTCTCACTTCGTAGTAGAGCTCTTCAGCCTTTATTTCGAATGCTGCTTCTCTCAATCTTTGTTCCAATTCGTCTATATCCAAGTCATTCCAGTACGTAGAATCTTTATTTTTGAAATCATCGAATTCTTCAATAAAGTTCTCTGCTTCGTACTGGGCATGAACTCGAAGGGACGAGAGTTGGTCTAAAGATTGTGTGGTGGCCATGGAGGTTCGATGCCAGTGGAGGAGCAACGGAAGTTGGTCCAAAAACATGTGAAGCTCTGCTTGGGCAAGGGGATTGAGGACATGACCTCGAGTCAAAATGTCACAAGCCCATCGAAGGTTCTTGAGAGGGACTTCGTCCTCAAGAACACTGAAGGGCAAGTAAGAGAAAGCCGCAAGCAGAAGTTGAGCTTGCTTCCGCTCAGCTGGAGTAGGGGAAGGCGGAGGCTTGTAAGGTGGAAAGACCTTGTCCATGGAGAGGGCAAACCTCAGTCTCTCTATCCAACGAGGATTTGACGGAGGAGAAAGTGTGGATACTTCTATTATAGGGGGCGAAAGAGAATGCGTGGATGCTTCCATTTCAGGGGGTGGAGCAAGGGTAGAAGGAACAAAGGCATTAATATAATCAAGCCAGTCAGAAGAACAAATCTTCGCCTTCTGAGCTAAGAATGATGGATTGTACCCTTGTGCCTCTTCTAGGCGTCGGGCGGCGTGCACTATCCTTGTAGGCATGGAGGATGTATACCATGCCACAAGCAGGTTCTCCTTCAAACTGCGTCGATGGTCAATGGGCACGTAGGGATAGACCACCGAGCTTCGCGCATAGGAAGGAAACTCTAAAGGGTCAGTAAATTCGACAAAGTGGTGGTTGATTTGTTCCCTCAAATCATAGGTCTCAGGTGTTGACCAGCTTATCCAGTCAGAAACCCCAGAGGAGGAAGAAGTTGCGGCCTTATCCCATGCAGAGGGTTGTGAAAAAGAACTTCCCATGTCCATATGTACGACTTTCTGAATCAAAGGGTTAAGAGCAGTTTGTTCATAGTCTAAGGGTGAGGCAGAAGAAGAGCTTCCCATGTCTATATTTGTAAGCTTCTGAATCAAAGGATTAAGGGCAATATGTTCGAAGTCCAAGGGTTGATAATTAGCAAAGGCATCCATGACCTGAATATGGAAAGGTGGGTAAAGGTGGCTAATTAATGCATGGAGGTTCTTTCGAGGAGGAACAACATCATCATATGACTCTTCGTGTGCTTGATCAATGGAGAGAAAAATTGATTCGGCCATAAAAATGTATCAGTCTGTTCGAATACTGAGGTGGTGGGGGTGTTCAAGAGATTGAAGGAGAGTTTAATGCAGATGATGAATGACAGTTGCATTTCTTGGGGAATGTAAAGCCCATGCACGTTCTAGACGTGGGAAAAACAACCTCGATCCACTAATATCACCAAGTATTGGGTATATTAGTGCGCGGGGTAATGTTGGCTACATATTTTGTACAAGCCAATTACAATTCGACGCATGGCAAAATAAGGGTAATATAGGAAGATTATTCAAGTCTTCGATCCTGATCGTACACGTGGCAGTTAGTATTGGTTATTGCTAGATCTGAGTAGCAACGGATCAACAAAGGGATGCAAGGTGATGTGGCTTCAACGGTTATTCACATTTGAATTCAAATTTAGGAGGGAAGCCTAACTGCAAGTGATGGTATAATGGGGCTAATTACAAGGCAACATGATCAGCGATCATGGAGGAGCAGTTCAACGGTTGGAAATGCAGTTTGAGGGTCATCCTTGAGCAGTATAAATAGTAGAGAAGGCCCTAGAAAAATCCCCCAGACTCAGATCCAAAAATCAGTCTTATTCTACTTTAATTCCTTTCCAGTTTTACATTTCCAGTTTTGTATTTCCAGTCCTTTACATTTCTGCACTTTACAATTCCTGAACTGTACTTCGTTCATAGGAGTAGTTTCAAGTAAATTGTCGCTATAAACCTCTACAAGGCTGAGTTTGGATCATTGTAAGTTTTTCATTCTAATGAAATGCTTCAATTACTGTTCATTTAATTGTTATTTTGCTTAATTCTCCTAAATCAAGTCACCAGTAAAAGTCCTCTTCATTGAGGCTGAAAAGAATTAAAACACAATCGTCTGATAATTGGTTGGCAATTAATTTTCTGTAAGGACTGATTGATCCTTGTTGGCACGCTCGCAATTACAAAAATAACCTTCGAAAGCCAAAAAGCCAACAATATCCAAGCAATGGAGGGCAATTGATTGTACACAAAAGTCACAATTTGTGCAATCAATGATGGGCTTTTATCCAATATCATCCATGCAAATTGATACACACAAAATCAAATTTAGCTTATTTAAATAATTGATTGGCAATTCATTAGAGATTTTGAATTATATGAACACATCAAAAGAAAATGTAACATTCAAACACTTTGAAAAAAATTAGCTAAATTTCATTCACTAAGTAAAATACTTGATATACACATACATTTACAAAGTAATTAATGCTCAATTGACCAAAAAGTATTGGGCATACGATGAAGCTACTAAATTGCATTTTCTTCTTAAAAAAAAGTATCTTTCTGAACATTCATATCCTTTGGAATCAGAAGCATTTTCTATGCACAAGTGATGGTCCAAACTCACCGTATTATGCCTTAGCAATCTGTATCGAGGACAGCTCAAAACTTATTGTAGAAACTGTGATGGTGAGATCTCCATATCATCCTAATAGTTCACAATCCTATGTTCAAATATTTCAAGATTAAGATACAAATTGACGGTCTTCTCTACATATGCATCATTCTTGCCCATGCCAATTATCATATACCAATGTAATGGAGTCCACCGAAATGCTGGGGAACATCGCTCTCCGAGGTTGCTTAAGAGGTGACCTACCTACAACAAAGAAATAGCTCATGTTCTTCTAATTTAAAATAAAATAAGGAGAAATAAACTTCATGTTCTTCCATTTTTTTCCTACCAAGTGAAATTGCCCATATTTTCACTTACCAAAAACATTTATTATTATTTTTTTTTTCTGTTT
This sequence comes from Camellia sinensis, assembly GCF_004153795.1. Lineage (NCBI taxonomy): Eukaryota > Viridiplantae > Streptophyta > Magnoliopsida > Ericales > Theaceae > Camellia > Camellia sinensis. The sequence continues at coordinate 766,568 of NW_021024505.1, read as the reverse complement.
CATATTTTTAAATCTAGTATTTAAACAAATTTCATGATCTAATACTTACCGGGAGTACTTGAACTCAAATTCCAACATATTCTAATCTAAAAAAAAATTCTAGCATGTTAAAAATGATGATAGCACCTAATGACAATCTCTAAGAGTCCACTTAAACCCGGTGTTTCATTAAGAGTGAAGTGGTTACATGTAACAAATAATATTCCAACTCTTAAATATGATTTTGAGTTTTTAAAGTTCAATTTCAGAAATGAGACACTTTGTTTCAGCCAAGATACAACAACAACTCAAAACAGCAACAAAGCAATCAGGCCAAGATACACCAGCAATTCAAAACAGAGTAGCCAGCTGATTAATAAACCAATCAAGTAAAGTACCATCAACAAGGTTAAAGCAGCAGCATCCATGAGGCATAAAATCAAATCACAGACAAGCTCTAACACTAACAAAATCAAATATAAAATCAGCCACTGAGAATTCTTTGAACTCCTTAGTTTTTGCCCAAGATGTTACATTAGACATAACTCTATCCAGAACGATTTCCCAATCCAGATTCTTGTTGTTAGATACCAAATTATTCCACACTACAATATTGAAGAAAAATTTTTACGATTCAAAGGAAAGCTCGGTAGAAATTCAGTTACATACCACATAATGAGAAATCCAAGCTAGATATAAAAAAGATTAGCCTTCAAATGACTTTAACAAGTTAAATTCTATTAATATCAATACATAATTTTCTTGTGTTACAACATATGTAAAATTCTCAATTAACCAATAACAAATTTCAAAGCAGTCAAAAGCTAGTAATTAATTACATATATGTTATGCCCCTAGGGAGTGGGTTCAGTGGATAGGGCTCGGCGCGAAAATGCTTTCAACCCGTGTTCAAGTCCCCATTGCCTCTTAGTGTGGCGCCCTTGCTTTCCCCTGGTCTGGCTTGTTGGATCAATAGCTGGGGGAGCCTTGCCTAGGGTTGGGTTTGGCTAAGCCTGTACCACCTCTTTTTTTTATACCAAGAAAAAAAAAAATTACATATATGTTACACGAAACAAGAGTCAAAGATGATAGAGAGCAAGAAAGCAATGGACAAAAAATCATAGAGAGAAAAACGACAATGTCAATGTAAGTAATTCTTTAATTTTTCTCATAATTAATTTTTTCTTTCACTTTCGCTCCTCTCAATCCAAACAAAGCGTAAAAGTATTCTAAGAATTTCATTTTATTCACATCCATTTTAGCTAGTGGTGCCCAAACCTCTTCCACTCTCACAGTACCTAAGTCTTGCACAGAATAATTGTGCATCCTAATTGAGTAAGACATACTTTGAGGCTAAAAAGAAGTCCTATTCTATCCTGGCTATGCCTCAAGTAGCTTTTGATTGAAAGCTAGTTGTTTGTAGCTTCAAAGGCAAAGAGAAAGTATTGACTAATCAGACTATAAATTTTTTTAAATAAGGGAAAGAAAGAATAAACATAAATAATTAACAAGACAATGATAGGAAGTTTAATGGAGTACAAGAGCAAAGAATCCACTAAATGTGAAAGAAAGACAAACTAGGACACTAGCGTGGTTGATTTAACTTTAACAGTCACCCTAATAGAAAGAAGAGAACTTCAAATGGCAGACTGATAGACCAGCATTTAGCATGTTAGATCATAAAGCGAAAAGATGCAGCTCTGTCACTATCAGGAATAATGAGTGAAGCCAAATCAAGAACAAATCTGATAAAAAGAGACCAATGGAATACCCTAGACAGCAAGCAATTCATGAGAAAACCCCTCACCAGTTACTCCAAGTAAAAATGTGAGACATACTGTGAGTTCTCTAAAGTTGGGAGAAACACATGTGTAGAAGTATCCAAAACGTACACTTGACAATGTGAACGGATCAGATGTAGTGACAAACAACTCCAGGGAAGAAAAACCAAATCACCTTCAAAGGAAGTTCATTTCATAATTTCAAACATAAAACACCATAAATATGAGCACAAACAGTGAATTAGAAAAATATATATATTGAGTACAAAGGTTCTCCGACAGTCGGTACATATTGATTCAATCCTTTAAAATAGTTTGGGGCAACCTGCCAATTGAATTGTCACAACTAGTGATCATTATTTGCCAAATTCTAGAACTTAACTAGAAGAAACCCCACATTGCTGATTGAGTTGTTAGCAGTTAACTTTAAATTTCTTTGGGGGGAATTGTGTTTTAGTGGGACAAACTCAAAATAATGGCTACTTGCACCAGAGCACAGATGTTATTTGGAAATTTATCAAGTGAAGCAGAACTCCTAAATGCCATGATAGCTAAACAACAATTTAAATGACACAAGGTGTTATGCAATCCCAACAAATTAAATTTAAAATTAAACACCAACCAATGCACACCAGCCAGTGCACTGCAATTCTAAAAAAAAATAAAATTAAACACTACACACTAAACAATCCATTCCAAAACAATAAAATTAAATATTAAATATTAAATAAGTAATACATCAAATTATCAAAAGCACCTCAAAAACCTGCAAGTGGTATGCAAACTTGCAAACATAACTAAGTTAAGAAACAACTAACATGCCTATGCAGTTCAATACAAAGCTAGACATTTGGTCATTGATAGTCCATTAATGTGTAAATTTTGTTAAATTATCTGTCTCTATAAATCCCAATGGTATTATAAATCTCAATGACGGTTCATTAATGTGTAAATTTTGGTTGTGTGTAGCATTTTCAAAATCACAAAATCACACCTGAAAAAATAAATCAAAATCTTCAATAAAAAATTAAAACCTAAGAGTAGGAGGAGAAATGTCTGCATTTGATAATTGAAAATGGAAGGTCCAAAGTCTCTCCCGTGTACAATTGCACTTGTAAATCTTGCAAAACCCAAATTATAGAAAATATTATTGCACCTCTAAAGTCTTTAAACAAACTAAACTACTAAAAGAATTTCCCCCTTATGCCTGATTTCATGAAGTGAACAAAATGTGCATGTTCTGTTAGGGTTGTATGCCTAATGGGTGATCATAGTTTGTGTCACCAGGTAAGCTTTGTTAACCACGGGAAAAAAAAACACTTAATATGGCGGTGTGCCTAATGAGCATGTAATTATGTTCGCCCAAAAGAACACGCAACACAAAGCACTCACTGACAAAAATATATTCAACACAACAATGCTTACAGTAAAATCATAAAATTCAAGCAAATCAAATAATCCAAAGCCTTTGTTGAAACCAAGTGTTAACTTGGAAAGCTGTAAGCCCGTAGGGCATTTTGTTTTGATGTTAACATGTAATACTTATGTAATGAAACTCAATGAAATAAAGGAATGTGGTTAGTTTAATGTTATTATTTTGAGGGCGTTACATATATCTAATGATTGGTTACGAAAGTAGAATGAAAAAGATTTTGAGGTTATTACATTTCACATAAACATTGACCTGTAGAAATGAATGTAGCAAATAAAAAATTAATGTGAAACACAATGCTTTCCCCAACCAATGTGCTACGTTTTGAATGAGTTAAAATTCAAAAAATTCCAGTAAGATATATTTGATCATTGGATACCCAAGATATATTTGATCTATTTCAGTGAGCTAGATTTTAACTATTTTTGGTAGCTAAAATAATTTGAAAGATCTCATGCTTAACACTAATTTACCAAAAAGATTTACTTGTCTTCTTTCTAGTAAGTAAAAAGGGCAACACATTAAAATTCCTCTCCAAATGCTCTTCACTAAAGTTTATTTTTGTTGATCAAAAAAAAAAAAACTAACGCATTTTTACAAACATCTTAAATGCAATCAAAATTCAAAGAATAGTTTGAAAACAATCATTTACAATCCAATTTGGAATAGTTTGGAACATTCTCTCATTTTTCAGATTATCTTAACTGCAATCAAAAAATAAATTTAGAACAGTTTGGAACAGCTTAAATCCAATCAAATTCAAACATCTTAAACACTAGAGAGAAAAATAGTTTAAAATCGTTAACAAGAGTGGAAAAAAACCCCTTAAGTTGTAGTTTCACTAGCCCTAGTTCAAAATTCTGAGATAATCTAAGATAATCCAAAGAATGAGAGACAAAATTGGGTAAAAATCAAAGTGAATAGAGTTTTCCAAGTTGCAAAAAATGAAGGGTTAGTAAAAATTATAATAAATAGGTCATATGGGTTTCACCCCACAAACAATGAACTTAAAAGAAGTAAAAATTCAACAAGCAAAGAAGAGTTCACAAAATGGACCATAACACAATAATGAAAGAAAGAGAGAATATATCAGCAGAAGAACACAAGAAGATGCATAGACTTCAATTGCTTCTATATATTAACAAATGACCGGAATAAGGCTCACAAAATGGACCAACATATATACTAGATTTTAGGGGGGGAGGGGGAGGGAGGGAGAGAGAGAAGACAGGGAAAAACAAGGAAAAAAAATTCATGCCAAACAAACAAGGAAAAAAAAATTCAAAATTTTCTTTCTCACAGTACTTCAATCCTAAAGTTTCACACTAATCTTTCATGGTTACTAGGAAAGCCTCCACGCTTAGAGGGAAGACAGTAATTCATGAATTATCTTAGCATCAACACACTTTGAAAAAAGTATGCGGAGGAAAGTCATTTTATTAAACATAAGCATCATGTGAATTGAAAATTAAAATTAAAATCGTATAACAGAGGAAATTCATTGTATTAAACATAAGCTTCATGTCGACTACTTTTTAGCCAAAATTAAAATCATATCCTTCAGTTCTTTTTAGCTTTTCATACTTTTTTGTTGGTTGGAGTCTCTTCCCCATTATCTTGTCAACTGCTCATGCTTAAACAACGATACAAGTGAAGTTCAAGCACTATTTGTTTAGCATTTTTGGAAGTATTTCTATTTTATGAGAACTACGTTCGCGTATATATATATATATAAACCAATCAAACAAATGATTTACTTGAGATGACTATTTAATTCAACTAGAACAACAAGTACTAAACATTACCAAAAACACTTGGAATAACTATTTGCCCTAATTTACAAATTGGGAGGTCCCAACCACAAGTTATAGTTGCTTCATGTGAATATCACTAAATATATTCAGCGATAAATCTTCGGAGAACATGTTAAGTCAATTACAAGTTTTCAACATGTAAATGCAACAAAAATATAGTTCCAAAATACATTTGCTAACGAACTAGGAGTTTTTACAAACATCTTAAATGCAATCAAAATTCAAATAACATAATTAGACCTATAATTTTAATGTCAAAATTTCTCATGAAATATTTTGCAACAACTCAAGAACAAGTCATGGAAACAACAATATGGTTACAAAATACTATATTAATTAGTGTAAAAATGGATTATTTCATTAAGAATGTCAACCGAGATATATAAATAGCAAAATAGAACAAAATCCTTACCAAGCCTTGCTTCAGTACAAATTTCGAATCAGTGTGAGCCAAGAGAGACTGGAATAGAAATTCAGATAGCACTAGAGACAGAAAATAGGGTAAAAATCAAAGAGTATAGTTTTAGAAGAAAGAGGATTTCAAAAATATCCATAGAGTAAAAAATGGGGAAGAAGAGAGTTTTAGAAGAGGGTTTAGGGTTTCAGAAATAATCAGAGGGAGGCATGCCTTGTTAATTGCTCTTCAAAAAAAATTTCCTTTGTTTTCTCAGAAACCTAACAGAGGCTCAATAGGTTAGATTAGAGTTTTAAACTGAACAACCACTTAGAAACTGCAGTCAGTTGAACCAGAGGAAGACAGACGAATGAGCACAGCAGAGAGAGAGAGAGAGAGGACCAAGGGAAGAGATCACTCAAAGGAGGGAGTAATAGAGAGAGAGAATACACTGTGGAAGAAGAAGAGAGATGGTCAGCCAGTTGCTCCGGTGTCCAATTTCACAAAATTAAAGAATTCAATGGAAGAGAGAGTGCATGAGTTCAATGTCTTCATTCTGTCTAAATAATTTCAATGATAGGGGGGTTAGTGTAATTTTCCAAACGTCAGAGGGTGATATGTATTAAACCCAAACCTCAGGGGGTGCAAGTGTAATTTACCCTTTTATTTTTTATCATGACAGTTTTCCCTTTTAAATATAGAAAATCACAAAGAAAACAACAAATTTGAACGTGGTTGACTTATCCTTGATTTATTTCAGAGTGATGTTTTGGAATTTCTTATACTACATGCGAATTGTTATGTTGGAATTACAATGCTGGGATCCAACTTTTTGTTTTTACCATCCAACGGGGCAGGTTGATGAAGGTTGAAGATGAAGAGGCCAAATCAATTTCTTAGATGGACATTTAATAAAATGTGTTCTTGTTGCTGATCAAAAAAATTAATACAAAATTTAAATTCTTATATGGAAAAACATGGGAATTACATTGCAAGGAGGGTTGTATTCTTCTTTAGAAAGAGGGATTTCTGTTCTTTCTTATCCCTTCCCCCTGTTTCATTGATTGTAATGATTCACATTATTATTTATAAGCTCTTTCATTTTCCGATAAAAAGTAAAAAACCACAACCACTTAGAAACTGCAGTCAGTTGAACCAGAGGAAGACAGACGAATGAGCACAGCAGAGAGAGAAGAGAGAGAGAGAGAGAGAGAGAGAGGACCAAGGGAAGAGATCACTCAAAGGAGGGAGTAGTAGAGAGAGAGAATACACTGTGGAAGAAGAAGAGAGATGGTCAACCAGTTGCTCCGGTGTCCAATTTCACAAAATTAAAGAATTCAATGGTCAGGATGTATTTGTGTAATCTAAGGGGAATAATAAAGGTGCATATGGTGTGCAACTCTTTAGGGGATGCACACTGCAACAAGACCCATATATTTATATATATACATATATATTTGGGAGGTTGGGCTATGTTTTTATTTTTATTTTTTATCATGACAGTTTTCCCTTTTAAATATAGAAAATCACAAAGAAAACAACAAATTTGAACGTGGTTGACTTATCCTTGATTTATTTCAGAGTGATGTTTTGGAATTTCTTATACTATATGCTAATTGTTATGTTGGAATTACAAAGCTGGGATCCAACTTTTTGTTTTTACCATCCAACGGGGCAGGTTGATGAAGGTTGAAGATGAAGAGGCCAAATCAATTTCTTATATGGACATTTAATAAAATGTGTTCTTGTTGCTGATCAAAAAAATTAATACAAAATTTAAATTCTTATATGGAAAAACAGGGGAATTACATTGCAAGGAGGGTTGTATTCTTCTTTAGAAAGAGGGATTTCTGTTCTTTCTTATCCCTTCCCCCTGTTTCATTGATTGTAATGATTCACATTATTACTTATAAGCTCTTTCATTTTCCGATAAAAAGTAAAAAATCATATTGCTGAATGGCAATTTATTTTTTCACTTTAACACCCCAAACAATCAGGATCACATGCCCAATCACAATAATCAACCATCAGAACATTGATTACTTATCTAGAATTTTTGGGCCATACCATCATAAAAACAATGTTGACCACGTATACACTATATTGGGTACACTTATGCATGTACAATTAAAAATAGTTTATTTAAAAGAAAAAATAAATGAAAGTATGAATTGCACAAATATTGTGACATCGTTGTCGTTATACCAAGTGTTTGTTTGCTTTTGCAGCCGTGTTTATTTTCTACTAGCATTGTTTTGCCATTTTCTCATGTTTATTTGCAAACTAAATAAATCGTATCAGAAATTCTCAAACCGAAGCAATGGTCATGGTTGACAGCCAAATATGTCAAGTAGTTCAAAGTAATATGCAATTTTTTCTTCAGTCTATCTTTACCATGTTTGAATTTCATGTTCATTTTAAAATTACATTGAATTGCCCCTACTACTCCGATTGCAGTTCATCAGCCTTGCTCAATTTTTTGGGCCATACCATCATCCATACAAGTAAAAATTCCCCGTCACCTATGAAGCACAAACACCTCTCCATAAGTCATGTACCAATGTCAGACACTGACAAATGCTAGACACACTACGGACACGTTGCAGACACGTTAAGACACACCGGGGACATGCTGAGAACACACTAGGGACCATTTTTAATTAAAAAAAACGTAATATTTTTATTTTTATTTTTATTTTTATTGAAATAGCATATCCAAGGTTGATGAATTTGATGAAATTAAATATTTGACATAAAATAAATATATAACATTAAAAAATATGACCTATAATAAATATATAAAATTATATGTTTTGCACATGTCCCCAGAGTGTTGTTTTCTGCGTTTTAAAATTTTGCATGTCTGTGTTGTGTCACGTGTCTTTGTCCATACTTCTTAGCCCATCACCCTTAATTTCAAATGATGAATGGATTTTTCCACATCCTATTATTTAGAGGGAGTCTGTATAACAATTTCACTGCTAAATTTTTTTGTCTTGTGATGCAACGATTTTGGCCTTTGTCCACATTTATTTGTCAAATTTTAAATAAATTTAAGCTAATGGTTAATGCCATCTCTAAGTTAAAATGGTGGCCGAAACTGTTTGTGAGCTGTTGTTAATGCCATCTCTAAGTTAAAACAAAATTTAACCTCATATATATATTTTTTGAGATGAAAAAAAAAAAAAGGATTAGAGGAATGGGAAAGAGACCAAATTTAAGAGAAGAAGAGCTTTGGGTGTGAGGGAGAGAGGCAGGAAGGCGGAGGAGTGAGAGAGGAGATTGTAATGAGAGAGAGAGGATAAAGGAGAAATTGAGATTTGAGACAGAGAAGCGACGGCAAAGTGATCTCTAATGGCGAAGGTGAAACAGTGGCGGAAAGCAGCATCAATGGTGAGGCGGTAGCAAAAAAAACAGCAGTGGCCAAGCCTTAGTCAAACTAAAGGTTACTATGTCGTTCTATTACAAGTTACAACTAGTCTTTAGCAACTAAATGAAAATATGAGAGAGTTTTGAAATGAAAAGAAAATGTAATGATGATGGGGTGATGGAAAGTCGAAGAAAGTGTCATTATGATGTGAAGATGAAAGATTGAATAAAGTAATAGTAATTATAATGTGCAAGTGAAAAAGTTGAATAATGTGTCAAGAGGTAAAGAATGTGATAATAATATTTGGAGTTTCTCAAAAAAAAGAAAAAATTGTTTAACATTTTCTGTCAACATGATAAGGGTGTTACACTCCAGCTAATAAAAAGAAGTCTGGCTGGAAAAATGCATCCGATCTAGTGTTTTGAGCTCAGCAATGTGTTCACTAATTGTGAGGTTTCTATTATGATTATATCATTGATGTCAGCTAGTATAATCAAAGTTTTTAAAGGCGAATGCGTACCTCTAGGCGTTTTACCCCTCATGAGGCGAGGCGTAAGCCTCAAGGCATTGAGGCGTAAGCCTCAAGGCGTTGAGGCGTAAGCATTTCAAATTTCAAATTTTAATATTTAGTGAATAAATTAAATATTTTAAAATAGTAAAAACATAAAAACAAAATTAAATATAAAGGTGTAAATACTTTTCGCCTTAAGGCGTAGAACATTTTACTACATAGAAGAAAATTTTCCTTCACTAAAAGTGAAATTGATATTCTTAACTTTAGTGATTGAGCTTTTCGCTTGACCATTAACTGTGTTTTTTCTTAATTGATTATTTACTTAATTTTTTCGATAGAATATAGTTGCAAAAAGTTGCAAAAAGGGATTCTTTTTATTTTTTTAAGTTTAAACAATCTAATAGACTAAGTTTAACAAAAGCCCAAGGCAACCTTTACATGTGCGTACTTCTCACATGCTTATGCGCAAAAAACATACAAAGCGCACCTAAGACGCATGTCTCAAACTATGATGCACAAGCCTTTGGGAAGTAATGTCTAAAAATCAAAACCTTAATGCATTTTACCTTAGCCTCGAGGCGAGGCGAGCCTCAAGAAAGCCTTTTAAAACTCTGGAGTATAATTACTTTGAAAACACATATATAGATATGGAAAAATCTATTGATACATAAAATTCATACAAAAAACTCTCACAAGAATGATGTGGCAATGCCATTCTTGTAAATAAACTCATCTTCATGGTTGTCATGTTTTAAAGTGAAAGGTCCATATTGTGACACATCATTCTGTATGAAAATTTTGTATGAATTTTCTGTTTGCATATCATTACTCAATGGATAGTAATTTACTTTTGATGGCGGTTGCTTCAGGATGGAGCTGCGTCAATCCTTAGGTTTGATCTTGGCCAAGGAAAACACAGTGGCAGCCTTGCTAGACCTGTTTCTGTGCAGCGTGCATTATCCATTCTTGAGATGGAGGTTGAGCAAATAAATAAATTATGAGCATTATATGCAGAAAGAAATTCATGAACAACCAGAATCTCTGACAACAACAATGCGAGGCAGACTTATACAAGGAGGTTCGTGCAAAGCGAAAAGTGTTCTTTTAGGTGGACTGAAGGATCACCTGAGAACTATCAGGAGAAGCAGGCGTATTGTTTTTATTGGCTGTGGCACAAGCTATAATGCTGTTTTAGCTGCAAGACCCATATTGGAAGAACTTTCTGGTAAGTACTTCTTGCATGTCATGTTCAGCAGATTTTGAATTTGATGTTACCGACTAAGTTAAAACTATTTGAATTTGTAATATTCACAGGTATTCCTGTTACAATGGAGGTTGCTAGTGATCTGTTGGATAGGCAGGGACCAATATACAGAGAAGATACAACTGTTTTTGTTAGTCAATCTGGTGAAACTGCAGATACGTTACATGCATTAAAGTATGCATTAGAAAATGGTGCACTATGTGTTGGCATTACAAATACTGTTGGTAGTGCAATTGCCAGGAACACACACTGTGGTGTCCATATAAATGTTGGTGCTGAGATTGGTGTGGCTAGTACCAAGGTATAAAAATTTGTTTTTATTTAATTTTTTTTTATCGGTGTCTTATTTTGAGTTTATCTCATTACCTCTGCCAACAGGCATACACTAGTCAAATAGTAGTGATGGCTATGCTAGCACTGGCAATTGGTGGCGATGCAATATCCAGTCAAGCAAGAAGAGAGGCTATAATAGATGGCCTATTTGAATTGCCAAATATGTTTTATTGATTTCTTTCCTTGTCATGTTGCAGATTTCATAGACTTTCAATTTAGGTGAAAGTGAGATTTAGTGAGAACAACTTAAAATAATTGCACTTTCATGGAGGTACAAGTGGATGTTGTGCCCCATGCCACGACTTGCACTTGCACCGGACATAAACCCACTTGCACCTCTATGAAAATTGCAATTATTTTGTATGGTTCCCACTAAACCACAATTTCCATTTCTATTTATGGCCAAGGAGGTATGTTGTTAAAAATGCTCATTTTGTAATATCTGGACATTTTTTTAATTATTTATAATTTTTTATTTTGCAGGCAAAGTCAGAGAGGTGTTGAAGCTTGACCAAGAAATGAAGGATCTTACGAAACTATTGATTGCTGAGCAGTCATTGCTTGTGTTTGGGAGAGGATACAACTATGCAATGGCTCTTGAAGGGGCCTTGAAAGTGAAGGAGGTGGCACTTATGCACAGTGAAGGTATACTTGCTGGTGAAATGAAACATGGTCCTCTGGCTTTGGTTGATGAAAATCTTCCAATTGTTGTTATTGTTACCCGTGACGCTTGTTTCAGGTTAGTTTTGCTATGATGAAGAACAGTTACATCTTTTGAAATTGCAAATGTCATTTTCTGCTGGCATGTTCTTGTTTGTGCACAACAAGCAGTAGTCAGTTATTCAACAACTTTATGCTCGCAAAGGTTGACTGTAACGCCCTCAAAATAAACCCATAAATCATACAATCTTGACATGCTTAGACATAAGAGAATAAAGCACAATTTCATTCATCAGAGTATTCATTACAAAAGTATTACATGTTGACATCAAAAGTAAATGCCCCATGGGCTTACAACTTTCCAAGCCAACACTTGGTTACAAAAAGAGAGTACTAACTCGAAATACAAAATAAGCCATTGGCTTGATTTACATGTAATACACAAAATAATCACAAAAATAAATAAGAGAGTCTTCAACTCCCATAACCATCCAAGCTAAGACCTCGGAGGCGGCATAATACCTGAACCTAAAAATGATGTCCCATATAGGGTGAGCCAA
>NW_021024505.1:735625-754016 GCF_004153795.1 Camellia sinensis | reverse complement strand
TCCATTAAAAAGTGACACCATAGACTTATTGAAATATAAGAAAATAATGTGAACTAAATGGAACATAAGTAGATGAAAAAGGTATTTTGGTCTTCTTATTTCAAATAAGACCTAATGGAATAGGAAAAAAGAATATGAATTGAATTGAATAAAACTCTTAGAAAATAGATTTATCAAAAAAACTCCCATTTAAAAAAAGTAAAAAACATGCAAACTCTTCATAGTTTCATAATAGTAGTAGATAAATAGGATGGTAGGGTAAGATTATTCGATTTTAGATTCTCAGTAGTGCTTGAGTTGTAGTGTTTCTTTTACGCTGTGTTTGGTGCTGTGTTTGGTTGGGGGATTTGGGAAGGGAAATGGAAAGGGAAATGGAAATGAAAGGAAAAGGAGAAAGAATTAATAGAATTTCAAATCCCAACTATGTTTGGTTGTGTTGGTTATAAAATAGAATTGATGTCCTAAAAGTCTCCTATTTCTTTATTTATTTCTCACCCCCTTTCTTTTCCCATATATTTTTTATTATAACCAAACATAAATAGGATTACATTTCTCATTCCTTTTCCAAATCCCACCTCAAAAACTCCAACCAAACACAGCATTAAGGATTGCCGCAATCAAACCAAGTGGATGGAGCATCTCTGATTCTAAATAGTTCCTGCGTGCAATTATAATTCAAATTGCAAATATTGTAATGTGACAATGTCTACTGCTAGAAATGATTCAAACCAGCATGAAATCCCTCCCTTATTGCATATGCATTTAAAGCATTACGAAACATTAAGATCTATGTTAGTTTCCTTCAAATCTGTTCACCATATTAAGATATGAATCAATTGTGCTCTGTTTTGATTATCCAGTCCAACTTTATCGATGTTGAATCATTGAGTTTGTTTTATTTGTCTTCTGGTGCAGTTGTTGGCATGTCATCTCACCGTTCTACGGGCTACAATGTTGACCAGCCTCGCAATCTTGCAAAGAGTGTTACAACCCAATGAGGAAGGTTCGTCTCACTTTTTTGAAGGGCTACATTGTTGACCATCTTCACAATCTCTCGGAAAAAATGTGGCAACCCAATTAGGAATCTTTATCCATAGAATTCTAATGCTCCTCACGTTTTAGAATATTGTGAAAAGCAGGATTTCCAACTGAACCCTTGCCTTCTTCTGGGCTCATAACCCCTTCTAACTTCTGTAATACAACTATTGCTTAGTTCTGTATTACCCAACTCATACAATGATTTTGTACCTTCATCATAAGTTGATTTCATATTATGTGGTTTTTAAATAATTGTAAGTCATAACCTGAAACTCTCCTTTTCTCTCCTCTCCTCTCCCCTCCTCTCCTCCTGTTTCTTTGTGACTCGCAAAAACAGTTAAAACATAGCTACTCACCCCTAGGGTCACTTTATTAGTAAGTCCCTTCTAATATTACTTTTCTACTTAAATTATCATCATCATCAAAAAAATAAATAAATATATAAAAACTACAAGTAAGGGTATATTTCTTAGAAAAATGTTACTCTCTTATAACATGATCTACAAAATCACCTCCGATGATGTAATAAGGATTGAGTTTTGCATGATTGATTTTTAAACTAATTAATAATTGATATGGAGAGAGATTGCAAGAGAGAGGATTGGTGGGGTGCTTGGTAATGGATAGTAGAAAAGGTTATTTGTGGTAATTTTTTCAATGGCCCTAATTAGAGGGTTAACAGAGCAGAGGCTCTAAATGCACCCCAAATTGTTGGTTGAACACATTATTTTTCTATTTTTTTATACAATTTTGTCTTTAAATTAAAGTTTTGTTTCGGGATAAATTAAAAAAGTTAAAAAGTTACTAAAAAAATTAAAAAGTCTATAATATTTAAAGGTAGTTTGTGAAAAAGTCACTTTCCCTTTGAATTTAACTACTTAAATGTCAAAAAATTAAAAATCAAAAGAGTAAAATAATTATTTTAATTTTATTATAATATTTTATTACACGTCTTAACCAAAAATACCTTTTGAACCAAATAATTAAAAAATATACTTATTTATCCCTAACAACTACCTAATTTGAAAACCTTATTCTCACATCCATTAAATGTTTTTTTCATATGAAGTATAGATGTCGTCACGGTCAGTGGTCCAATGAGAACAGAGAAAGGAGAAAGAAAGTGGTGAGAAAAAGGCTAAAAAAGTCCCACCCACCAAGCGCAAGAGAAGACAGGTGTGCTTTAAACAGTAGTAATAGGTAGTTCTAGCGGAGCTATTGTAAAAACACCTCTACTGAGTTGGTAATAACAAAAAAAAAAAAAAAAAAAAAACCAAAAAAAACAGAAGACAAAATACAATAAAAAAAGACAAATTAAGCGATTACTTGAAATATACTAAATAAGTGTATTTTTTAATTTTTTAAATTAAAAAATTGAGAAAAAAAAATATGGTTGTTTGGGATAATTTTTTAACTTTTTACGAAAAAAATGTGTATTAAAAAATTATATAAATTTGTGTGTAGGAGAAGATTGTGATGGAATAGGCCCTACAGTCGAAAGGCGAAAAAGGCAGCGTGTGCAGAGGGTAGGGTAGGAGATGATTTCCTCCTTTTCGGGCATTGAATTGGACGGTATTGTTTGGCCCGTTGAGGCCCACCACATGTCTCGTTTCGTTAATCGGAACCGTTGAATATGTAAAACTTGTCGAGTACTATATGCTTGTAAAAAATCACCATGATCGAACATCGATAGCTATCTAATCCGATTAGCTTTTTTTCAACCGTTAACTATAACATTATCTTTTTTTTTTATACAAAACTGATTTGATCATAACTTGTTTTTCATTAACATATATTACTCGATGAGTTCTACACATTAAACGGTTCAGATTATCAAAACGAGACCCGTGATGGCCCCCACGGACCAAACAATACTGTCCTTAAGCTTGCCTCCGCCTGTGTAATTTGTCCTCATCAAAGTCAAGCAAAAGACAACTCACGTCAGAGTGAGTTGTCTCACAATTTGTATAAAACTAATTTTTTTATAATTTTTTTTTATGAATAGTGATAATTTTTTAACTTTTTGAGTTTTTGTCTTATTTTGAAGATGTTAAACCAGACCTTAAAATTATTTTAGAACTCCTTTTTTAAAGTTCTAAACATTTTCCTGCTTTAAAATTGTTGTGCGAGGTTGAGAAAAATGCTAAAAAAAAAGTCCCACTCACCCACGACTTAGACTCTAGGATAGTCGATTGTCAACATGATTTAACTTAATTTATAGAAAATGATCTACTATCGAAACATCAATGGATCTCATCGACTATCCTTAATAAGACCAAGTTTCAATCAAAATACAACAAGAAATTTCTACAGTGAATCACTGAAAATTACCTAACATTTCACGCTTTTATGTTATGTTTGGTTGGAGGATTTGAAGAGAAATTTGAAAAGTGAAATGAAAAAGGTAAGTGAAATATAAATAAAATATGCCTATATTTCACTTAATTTTACATATATATATATATATATATTTTTAAATCATTCCTTAAATTTTCTAACCAAACACAATATTAAAGTATCAAATTTGACT
This sequence comes from Camellia sinensis, assembly GCF_004153795.1. Taxonomy (NCBI): domain Eukaryota; kingdom Viridiplantae; phylum Streptophyta; class Magnoliopsida; order Ericales; family Theaceae; genus Camellia; species Camellia sinensis. Next base: position 750,448 of record NW_021024505.1, on the reverse strand, counting down.
CTTCGTTAAGAAAGGCCATGCGTTCACCACTAAAGCAATCACCCCATTAGTCACCCACCCACCTACCAAAGGACGAGAGAATACAGCTGTGCTTTGAAGTTGTTGTGCCTGGCATATGGGTAGGAATGGCAACGGGGCGGGGCGGGACCGGGGACCACCCTCCCCGTCCCCTATCCCTGATGGCTAAAACTTCCCCGTCCCCGGCCCCGATCCCCGACGGGGAACCTGTTACAGTCCCCATCCCCGTCCCCAACGGGGATCGGGTTTCCCCGATCCCGAAAAGTCCCCGATCCAACTATGTTTCAACATTCAACACCATCAACAGATAAAAAAAAAAAAAAAAACCATCAACAGATAAAAAAAAAAAGAAAAACAGATCTGTTTCAACATTCAACACCATCAACTCTGTTTCAACATTCAACATCATCAACACATATCAACAAAAAAAACAACAGATCAAAAAAAAAAAAAATTACAGATCATCATCAACGGATCAAAAAAAAATTACAGATCATCAACAGATCAAAAAATCAATAACAAATCAAAAAAGAATAACAGATCTTACAGATCTGAGCTGATGAGGGCGGCGGAGGAGGGCGACGGTGGAGATCGGCGAAGGAGATCAGCGGTAGAGATCGACGATGTGCTACACTCCATTAGATCTGCCGTGGCAATGGAGAAGGAGGCTATAGTGGCCTGGAGGAGGAGGAGGAGGAGGAGGAGGAGGATGCGGCTTGGAGGAGGCTCCTGCGTCTGTGTCTGTGTGAAGAGAAGAGAAGAGAGAGAGTGAGAGAAGAGAAGAGAGTGTGAGTGAGATACAGCTTCTGCTGCTGAGTTATTCAACAAACAGGGGTTGAAATATATTTAATATAATATATAAATATAATATAATATATGAGATAGAGCGTGTTGTCAGAGAGTGCAACATATATATAATATATATATATATAAAAATCGGGGGGCTGACCGGGGCGGGGGGCGGGACCGGGACGGGCTGGGGATGAAATATATATCACCGTCCCCGGCCCGAATGTTACCGGGGATTTATTTTTTAATACCATCCCCGGCTCGTCGAGAGTATTTTTCGGGGAAAAATCATTCTTATCGGGGACGGGAGGTCAGGTCCCCGTCGGGCCGGGTTCAAATTGCCATCCCTACATATGGGGTTGATATTGGGATAGATTTAGGGGTTGTGTGGTAATGATTTTTTTAGTTAATTTCTTAATTTTTTAAATTTGAGATTTTTTTGTTTATTTAGTTTTTTTATTTGACTTTTTTGACTTCTTGACTTTAGAATGACAAAGCTTGTGTTTGGAAGGGTTTTGGAACTTTAGTTCCACCTTTAGTTTGCAGCTTTTAAAATTAATTTCACACTCACTTTTGAAAACTCGATGGAGGCGAGAAAATTTGGACTAACTGGTCGTCTCACCAGTCAAGCGGCCGGTTGACCAGAACAGTGCAATTTTTTTTTTTTGCAATTATACATGTTAATTTTTATATATTCAACAAAAAATATTTTTCGAATTTTTTTAAATTTTTTATGAGCTTAAATAGAATTTTAAGTTGTATGTTTGGTTATGAGTTGTAAGTTTTTATATCAAATATCATATATCACATCAAAAATTATTTACTCAATTAAAACTCTTTCACCAAACAAATTTTTTACATTCAAATTATAATTCTAAAATTCACACACTCAAAATACAACTCTATTATCAAATTATATTTTAGAAAGCTTTACCAAATGCTACCAAACTTTTTTTTGTTGACTTTTTCATTTTTTGACTTTTTTTGTCCATATATGATTATTTAGTCCAAAATCAAAACCAAACGGGGCTTAAATTAATTAGGTTTGTTTTAGCAATTAGTTAAAAGTAGTTTTTTAAATTTTTAAAATTTTTTTACCATATTATCTCTTTATTTTTTTAATATATTTTTTTTAAAAAATTTAAAAAGTCAAAAAATTAATTTTTAATCTACTTTCCAAAAAATATTACCTTATATTGGTCGAAAAAATATTTATGTTAAAAATAAAAATTAAAAAAAAAAATTAGTGTAAAGACAGTTTTACCAAAACCGTTTTTAATTAATTTAGAATTAATTAAAACTTAATTAAAATCAATTTTTCCAAAATCAGTTTTTTGTGTTTAAATTTTATTATTATTTTAATTACATATAGCGACCCCGGTCTTTTCCCATTTGATTATTGTATCCGGACTTAGGTTCCGTAGATTCCGTGGCTTAAATTAATTAGGTTTGTTTTAGCAATTAGTTAAAAGTAGTTTTTTAAATTTTTAAAATTTTTTTACCATATTATCTCTTTATTTTTTTAATATATTTTTTTTAAAAAATTTAAAAAGTCAAAAAATTAATTTTTAATCTACTTTCCAAAACGAAGCCATATATTGTAAGATTTATAATATATATAAAAAAAAAAAATCAATTCAAAATGTATAACTATATATTAATATTACATTTATTTTTTTTAAAAAAAAATAGTAAGGCATTGGGGTGTTTTGAAAAGATGATTAAAAGCTGACTTCTTAATATTTTTTGATTTTTTGACTTTTTTTGTGATAGAAAAAATGAGAAGTAACTTGTTAACCTATTTTCCAAAATAGGCTTTTGTTTTATATCATCTAAAATAAATTTAAAAAAATAAAAAAATTACAATTTAAAAGTTTTCAGGAGGAAAGGGTGCCTAAGAAGCCTTGCTTGCAAAATGACGAAATTGCCCCTGATTTGGACCGTTGCTACTGAGGCTCCTTTTGGGAAATGGGTTAACCCACTTCTCTCTCTCACAAAAAGCTGATTAATCAATTTTTTTACCAAAAAGCTAATTATAACCATCTTCTGCCTATATAAAGTTACGTTTGGTTTTGACTAAAAAAATAAAGGGCAAATTACATATACACCCCTTCAGGTTTGGTTAAATTACAGATACCCCCCTGAGGTTTCGGAAATTACATCCCGCCCCCTGAGGTTTCTATTTTCATAACAATTTACCCCCTGAGGTTTATATTTCATAACAAATTACCCCCTAATTTCTTATGGAAATATAGCATTCAGGGGGGAATTCGTAATTTCTCAAACCTCAGGGGGGTATCTGTAATTTTGACAAACCTGGAGGGGTGTATATGTAATTTGCCCAAAAATTAAAAATGACAAAATTGGTTATATAAGTCCATAAGATAAAATGTCACATCTAAATTATAATTATTATATTTTTTCTTTTACAAAAGTCAAAAAAATCAAAAACAAAAACTAAACAAAATTAATAAAATCAAACTAAAATAACAAAAAAAAAAAAAAAAACTAAAAAACCAAACTATTTTAGCTAAGGCACTGTTTGGGAATGCATTTTTGGGCTATTTTAGCCACTACGGGACAAAAGAGGCTAAAGTAGCCAAACGGAGACAAAAGCCACTGCAATTGGGGAACTTCTATATGCACACACCATATCCCCTCTTCCCACACACTTAATGAGAGGGTGTGTTGGAAAGTTGTGTGTGAAGGATGTGTATAGAGAGAGTGGTGTGTGTAAATAGATGCTCCCCTGCAATTGATTGGCAACAACCCACTTCAAGGTAAATTTACCAAACTACCCCCACATGAAAAACCACAAATAAAAACAAATTAATGTATACAAATAAAAAAAAATTGACAAAAACGTAAATTAAAAAAAAAAGAACCACAAAAATACGCCTCATCCACAAAAAAAAAAAAATTAAAAACAGAAATTAGCATTTGCCATGTAATTTTTAAAAAAATAAAACACATGAAAACCCTTTTTTGAAAAATAAAAACAAATTAATTTATACAAATAAAAAAAAAGACAAAAACGTAAATGGAAAAAAAAGAACCACAAAAATACGCCTCATCCAAAAATTAGCATTTTCCACGTCATTTAAAAAAAAACATAAAAAATCCTTTTCCAAAAACAAAAAACAAATTAAAAGAAAAAAACAAAAAAAAACCGAAATTATCAATTTTCAGGTCATTTGAAAAAAAAAAAAGAACAACATAATAAAGCCTTTTCCAACAAAAAAAAAAACAAATAAAAGAACCACAAAAATACGCTTCATCCAACCAAAAAATAAATAAATAAATTTAAAAACAGATATTAGCAGTTGCCACGTAATTTTAAAATAAATAAAACACATGAAAAATCATTTTTGAAAAATAAAAACAAATTAATGTATACAAATAAAAATAAAAATGAGAAAAACGTAAATTTAAAAATAAAAAAAAAAGAACATCAAAAATACGCCTCATCCAAAAAAAATTTTAAAAACAAAAATTACCATTTGCCACGTAATTTAAAAATAAATAAAACACATGAAAAATCATTTTTGAAAAATAAAAACAAATTAATGTATACAAATAAAAATAAAAATGAGGAAAACGTAAATTAAAAAAAAAAGAACATCAAAAATATGCCTCGTCCAAAAAAAAAAATTAAAAACAGAAATTAGCATTTGCCACGTAATTTAAAAATAAATAAAACACATGAAAAATCATTTTTGAAAAATAAAAACAAATTAATGTATACAAATGAAAATAAAAATGACAAAAACGTAAATTAAAAAAAAAAGAACCAGAAAAATACGCCTCATCCAAAAAAAAAAAAAATTAAAAACAGAAATTACCATTTGCCATGTAATTTACAAATAAATAAAACACATAGAAATCTATTTTTAAAAAATAAAAACAAATTATTGTATACCAATAAAAATGAATAAGACAAAAATGTAAATTAAAGAAAAAAACAAATTAATGTATACAAAAAGAAAAATGACAAAAACATAAATTAAAAAAAAAATCATAAAAATACGCCTAATCCCCCCTCCCAAAAAAAAAATCCGCACCAATGACGCTGACGTGAATACGCCCCAAAAAAAAAAAAAAATTGCACCAATGATGCTGACGTGAAGGATGTATAGAAAGGAGTAAAAATATAAAAAAATCACTTTAAGGACAGTTTGGTCATTCACTATGAAGACATCTCACTAAAAAGTTAAAAAATCAAAAAAATTAAAAAACTCTTCTCAAATTAAATTTTTTAATCCAAATTAAAATAATTAAAAAAATTAAAAAATTAAAAACCAACTCACATTCTAAACAGAAGCTAAATGTGTCCATTTACATCATTACTCTTTTCGCAAGCAACACAGAGAGAGAAAAGCAAGAGAGAGAAAGAAATAGTGGGCAAAAATGTCGGGCAACATGTGAAGCTCTGTCAAGTGAGGTGACTTAACAATAGGGGCAAAACTACCATCGCAAATATTTACATTGGACTATTTTAAGAAAATAGATAAAAATTATCTTTTTAGTTTTTAATTTATTCCTCCGTTTGGGAAGTGGGTTGGCTTTTTGACTTTTTGACTTTTTAGGCTATTTTAGCCTGGGACTAAAAAGCCTGGTTTGGGAGGGACTTTTTGACTTTTTTGGCTTTTTGACTTTTTGGTGAGGTGTCTCCATATTAAAAGACCAAATTGCCCTTCAAGTTGTTTCTCTTTCTCTCTCTCTAATTCCTTGAAAACGCCTCTGCCGACTCCAACATTGGACTGCACGGCACTGAGAGCGAGGAGCATGTAGGGTGCTGATGAGTAGTAGGCGGAGGAGATCGGCGGCGGAGATGCTGAATTTGGACTGCGCGGTAGCACCGGAGGGTGGTGGCGGTGCTGCGGTTAGTACTCGATGACGTGTTGAGCGGTGGAGGGTGGTGGTGGGTCTTCCGGCTCGCGGCGGTGGAAATTGCGATGGCAGACGCAGGCGGCGCATTTTAGCGAGATGGGGTCGGTGGAGATGGAGGTGGGGGAGGGCATGAACTCGCCGCAGTCGTCGACGGCGTGGCCGCCCAGGGTGGCGGCGTGGTTCTTGAGACATTCCTTGTAAGTAGCCACCGCAGGTGGCGGCAGCAGCGGTGGTGGGCCATTCAGGTGGTGGTTGTGGTGGAGAGGGTGGTAGTGGCGCCTGAGTACGCCGTTGGTTAAAACAGTGCCACAGCCATGGACACTGCCACAGCCATGGATTAGGGTTAGGGTTTTGCTCAAAACAGTGAGGGTGTTTTGGTAAATTTAGCCCAAAACAATGATGAACTTGCCCGTGATTTTACATTTTGTCTCCATGTGGCTACATTAGCCTTTTTTGTCGGGACTTGGCTAATTTAGCCTCAACCTGGCTTCCCAAACAGCACCTTAAAGTTATATTATCTCTCATATTTTTTATGTATTATTTAAAAAAATAAAAAAAATTAACAGTCAATTTTTAATTATCTTTTTAAAACAACCTATTATTTAATATCGCGTTTTCTATAAAAAAAAAAAATTAATATTTTTAAGTATATTAATTTTTTTCTATTATTTTAATAAAAAAATAAAAAAATAATTAAAATAATTTATTCCTAAACAACCTCTTAATAATAGAGTATTTAATTTTTAAATTTTAATTATATGATTACAAATATTCAATGTATAAAAAAAAATTATGAATAAACTTTTTGAACAAATGAATGCACTCTATTTGACAACGACAAAGCATCAAAACAAATTTGATATCGACCGCATGAAGGTTAGAGTATTACAGCTAGAGGCATGAGCAATTATTCATTGCCGCAAAGAACAATGGTCTCGTTTGATAGAGGTATAGAAAAGTGATTATAATTTATAAGAGCATCTCCAACAATGACTCAAATTTTTTACCAAATCTGAGTCAAAAATGACCCATTTCACCAAATTTGATACCACTCGCTCCAACGGTTCACCTTTCACCAAATCTATCCCGGGACAACCGGGTGGTCGACCGGCCGGTTGACCAACCGGGTGGTCGACCGGTTAGGCAAAAAAAAATTTTTTTTTTTCGCGAATTGTCTGAACTTTTTTTTGAACTTTCTGAACTTTTTTCGGGACGACCGGGTGGTCGACCGGCCGGTTAGGCAAATTTTTTTTTTTTTAACGGTTTGAACTTTTTTCCCTGAACTGTTTGAATCTTTTACTGGTTGACCGGTTGGTCAACCGGCCGGGCAACAGGTTGGTTGACCGGTGTACCACTTTCAACGGTCAGTAACAGTGATTTGGTAAAATCTGTGTCTTGGTCTCAGTTTGATGTTTTGTTTGCTGAATTCTCATTTTGATATGACTTTGGTGCAACGGTTGGAGCTTGAAAAAGAAGGTTTTTCATCAAAATTTGAATTTGATGCTGGGTTTGGTTCATCGTTGGAGATGGTCTAACCTAATAGCTTATAACTTATAACTGTGAATATAAGTCGATTTTTAATTTATAAATTAAGTTTCTCCTCCCCTACTCAAAGAATAAATTGATTTTTAACTTGTAAAAAGTTATAAGCTGTATTGTTAAGCTGAACCAAACACATCAAAATAGCTTAAACTAAGCTAAAAGATGAAATAAGTTAGAAATAAGCCCTACCAAACAGGACCAATGTTCCAAAGAGTTACGTTAAGGCATTTTTAATGGCACATCAAATTTTTTTATTAAATTTGAGTAAAATATTTATTTGATATTAACTGTTTTAATAGAAATTGTTGAAACTTTATCAGAATATTAGTCGACCCAGCAGACGACTAGGCAGATGTCCAGTTAGTCGACCATCTAGTATAATTTTTTACAAATTTTTACTTGCAGGTGGTTACCTGGTGGACATCTGATGGTAAAAATCCAACAACAATGAACAGTAATTTGATGAAAGGCACATTGATCCTCAATTTTATGGAAAAAAAAATAAAATCCTTAATTTGATACATATTTGATACAACCGTTGGAACAGGAAAAGAAGTTACTTTTCATCAAATTTAAATTTGATGACAGTTCTGAGTAACCATTGGAGATAGTCTTAGGGATTTCAAATAATCTATCAAATTTTTTATCAAAATTTTCATATGGGTGGGAGACCCCATACATATGTGGGTTTGTATGAATTTGACGCCCATATAAAAAGTTCAGTAAAAAATTTAGTAAAAAAAAATTGAAAGTCAAAATACTCTTTACTTTCGGAAAAATTACTTTTCTTTAGTTTATTTAATTTATTTCTGTCTAAAGTAAAAAGTATAGAAGCTGCAATGATCTCCAAAACTCTACCCCCATGTCATCATATGTGAGAGTGAGGGAAAAAACAAAAATAAAAACAAAAACACATGTGAATCAATCACACATATTTAAAAGTCATGAGAGTCTCCAAATTGAGAGTCACAAGCTTTTTCCATAGAAGCTAAATCGCGTTGTTAAGTGATTTGGCAAAGATCAACTACAGTTTAATCTGATTGAGGTTTTCAATCATTTCAAATTCCCAATTTTGTGAGATGGTCAATTGTGTCATGTCCATTCTTCAAGATTTGGAGCAGAGTCAATCAGGAAAATTAGTATGTGGTCCGGGCTCACTCCTTGGATTTTGTCCCGATCAGATCAGCCAAAATTTACAAAGCTCAAGATGGAGGTCTTACATATTTTTATTTATTTGTTTATTTTTTAAGCGAATCTTGACAAAGATAGGGGTGATAAACAAATCAAACAAGTTAAATTAAAAAATAATTTAAGTTTGGTTTGAAAATTTTAACGAGTTTCAAAATTTGTTCAAATTTGATTTATTTAACTTTTGAGCCGATCTCAAACAAGCTTTTGTCGAACCGAACTCGAACAGTTTGGTTTTTTTCTATTGTTTTAACGAGCCGAACAAGTAATTGATTGTTTAAACTTTGTTTGAAAACTTTAATGAGCTTGAAAATATATTCAAATTTGACTTGTTTATTTAACGAACTGTAGTTGAACAAAATTTTACCAAGCCGAACAGAAGTCGAACTTGAGCTGTTTGATTCATTTATCACCTTAGACAAAGTAAGACATTGAGTCCATTTTTTTGAATGTCCAATTATTTTTTAGGGTAAAATTAAATTAATTTATCATTTGAATGGATGAGGAGGGGTTATTTACCTATTTATGGTTCAAATATAACTAAAAATCTCTATGTGATTTTAGACTAAAATGTTACTATTACTTTTTCCTTTCAAACTAATGGGAGAGGTATCACACACAATTTCTTATAGTGGATTTGGTTTTCTAAAAAAATAAAGTGAAATTAATACAACAAAAAGATAATTTTACCCTATCTTCTCCAAACCTAAAAATAGATTAAGATGTTAAATAAAATATAATTAAAGATTGATCTAAAATATAATTAAAAAAATTTGGGTGAAGTACCAATAAATCTCAAATAGTGATCTTATGAATTGTTTGGTCCTCCATTTTTCTTATGGATTCAAACGTTTCATTCTAGTGTGAATTACATAAATGACCAACCATAAATACGCACGTGTTATGTGTTAAAGGACAAATGTGAGTTCGTAATAATATTGAAATTACTAAACGCAATATTTCAAAAAAAATCCTTAATATACTTTTTCCAAATGTAACACTTCAATGTAACACTCTAATGTAACTCATTAAAAAACTCCTTAGTGTACTTTTTTTTAAACGTAATAACGTAACATTCTAAAAAAAATTCTTAGTGTATTTTTTTTAAACATAACATTTTAATCAATATAATACACAAAAATTTCTTAATATACTTTTTTTAAATGTAACACTTTAATATAACACACTAAAAAATTCTTTAGTATATTTTTCTCAAATATAACGACGTAATATTCTAAAAAACTTCTTAATGCATTTTTTTCAAATGTAACACTCCAATCAATAGAACACACAAAAACTCCCTAATGTACTTTTTCCAAATGTAGCACTCTAATGCAATACTCCAATATAATATAAAAAAATTATACTACAAAAATGTAGATTTCCACGCTCGACAACCAACACTTCAGCCAACAATTCTTCCAAAAAGAATCTTCATACCTCACCTTTTCATTCTCATCATAAAAATGAATTAGAAAATTAGAAAAATGAATCATAAAAAAGTATTCACTTAAAGTCAAATGATATCAAATCAAATAAATATAACTTTTTAAAATAAAAATGACTAATTAATTTATAAGAAAATTCTTAAGATTAAAACTATGTTTGGTTTTAACTTATTGGCTAAAAAAGTATAAGAGATAAAATTGACTATATAAGCTAATAAGACAAAATGTCACATTTAAACCATAATGATTATATTTTTTCTCACAAAAAAGTCAAAAAACTAAAAACAAAAACCAAATGATACTAAAAAAATAGGCAAAAATAGTTAAAAAACCAAAAAGCGAGGCTATTTTATCCAAACTTAAATGGATCAATATTCTCTTATATGAAATTTATAGGTAAATTTTTCTTAAAATTATAAATTTTCCCTTAATTATGTAATTATTTTTTAAAACTAAATTTAAATGGTAATTTTTCTAATAATTTTTCCTCGCATAGGAGCATTTCCATTTCCTAGAAATCAATAGGCGGAAGAGGAAAGACTATTCGAGGTGTCGTTTGGGAAGAGCTCATTTGGACTCTTTTGGCTCTTTGAGCCACAAAAGACAGAATAGGCTATTTGAGCCACAACAAACAAAACATCACATCCAACCCATAATCATTACACTCTTCTCTCACAAAAAAAGTCAAAAAGCCAAAAAGCCCTTCCCAAACCAAGTTTTTAAGCCCAGACTCAAATAGCCAAAAAAGCCAAAAAGCTAAAAAACCAACCCACTTCCCAAACGGAGGCTCAATATTTCTTGTGCGCTACGTGTTTATGTTATAGCAATAATTATCATATATCATATTTTTTCATGTTGTTTAATCATTTGACACAATTTTGTAGATCTTATATTCTTCACTCATCATAATTTCGCATAATGATTGGGGATATATTTTCTAAGCACCAACACGTGGCAAGGTGACGCCGACGTGTCAGCCGAGGTGCCACGTGTCCTGGTTGTTACGCCGAGGTAATCTCGGCAAGGCTGAGGTTATCTCCGAAGATATCGGAATCCGAGATAAGCGGATAAGGGACAAGAGTCCTAGAGTAAAGAAGAGACTTAGTCAAGATGAGGATAAATCTCTTAGGGAGTTTATGTTTATCTCTTGAGGAATCCAAAGTAAGTATTGAATTGGAGTCCATAGAAGTCAGGCTTCTAATGGGATTGGGATTGAGTCAACTATAAAAGAAAGGCACCCCCGTGGGTCTAAGGTACGCAGTTTTATGCTTTGAGCAGTGATTTTAGCACTTGATTATCTTTGAGAGATATACTAACTTGATCGTCGGAGTGCTCCCGGGTGGAAGAGCCACCGCCGGAGCCTTATCTTTCTGTTACAGGTTAGCTGAAACCATCTATTCTGCCAATGTTCTCCAACTGAAAACTGAGTCGGGCAGTGTGATCAGAAAATCACTCACACAATTTGGCGCCGTCTGTGGGAAAGAAGAAGAATAGATGGCCAGTAACGGACATAAGGAAAAGGTTGGAGACGACGCTCCTGCTGGAAGTGGGAGGCCGATTGACCTTGAAGTCACAGGAGACGAGTACAATGCAGAAGCTTGTGACCAGGGCCACGGAGAGAAAGACGTCGGCTAGGAGGGCGACACTTCGAAGAAGACAGACCAAAGCAAGTACTATAACGAAGATAACCTCCAGATATGGAGGGATAGGTGCCTATGGAGGGATGAAGAAGTAAAAGAATTGGCAAACAAGTTGGCAGACCTGCAGTCGGTCGTCAACTTCATGATGCAAAACAATGTCATGCAGCCACCATACCCGCTGCAGAACACGCCGATGCCAACAACTAATACCCAGAAGGGAGGAAGGAAAACAATCCCCGAAGCCCCTCAGCACACCAGGAGCGGAAGGCACTCTCACCGGCCTTCCAGGGAAGCCAGACGAGAGGAGCCAAGACGAGAGGAGTCCTGAAGGACGTATCATACGAAGGACCTAGAGCCCAAAGAACATCGGAATGTTCAAGGGCAGGCGCTCTGCTTTGACACAACCCATGGGGAAAGATCAAAACGGGCCCACCACGAGGCCGAAAGTAGTGTGCCGAAAAGATTGAAGTCCAAAGATAGCCGAGCTCTAGGGAGGAGTAAAGAAGACTTGAGAGATTACCTCAAGAGGAAGCAACTGAATGCTGAAGCCGAGGTCACTTCCCCGGTTAAGCCGAGGACACCATTCTCGGTGGAATTGGACCAATTTCATGCACCAAAGAGATTCAGTATGCCGAGGTTCCAAATATATGACGGTAAGTCAGATCCCAACTTTCACGTTGGACTATACCTGAATTCAATGGCGTTATATAGTGGGAACGATCCGTTGCTCTGCAAAGTATTCCCCTCATCCTTCGGGGAGATTACATCAGATTAGTTCCATAAACTACCGAAGGGAAGCGTAAAGACTTGGGAAGGCCTGGCAGAGATATTTGTGGCCAGGTTTGTGACAAACAAACTGCAGCCCGTGAGGGTCGACGCACTAATGGCTTTAAAAATCACCAGGGATGAAGGCCTTAGGGCTTACGCAAAAAGGTACTACGAGGTGTTCGATCGAATACCCGAATGCAACCAAGAAGTGGCAGTCGTATCTTTTAAGAACGGCCTGAAAGATAACTGCCCACTACGGAAGTCTTTGGCAAAGACATTGCCAAAAAGCATGGAAGAACTCATGGCGAGAATCGAGAAGTATGCCAGAGCCGAGGAGGATACGTCGGGAAACAATGAGACAAAGTAGGAGACAGGAAACGGCTCACCGAAGCGAGGCCGAGGTAACAATGGGTCGAACAAACAAGAAACGGAATTGAGGGCTAAACAGGCAGTGACGACTGTGTTTCGAATCCCAATCCACAAAATCCTGGATCAAATACGAAACCAACCCTGCTTCAGAGCACCAGGGGAATTTATGGGAAGAAACGTCGGTAGGCGATGTGCTTACCACAATGAAGAAGGGCATCCAACTCAGGGTTGCAGAGCCCTAAAAGCACATTTAGAAGACTTGGTGAGGCAAGGCCATCTGAGGGACCTTGTCGATGAGGCCAAGACAAGGGAAGAACAGGCAAGATTGCCTCAAGCACCAGCAGCTCCGCCTCCCCCAGCACAGCAACCATAAGCAGGAGGACCACGGGTGGTTAATGTAATTCACTCAAAGGTGAACGAAAATGAAATCCGAGGAGAGACCCAGAAAGTGAAGCACTTGCAACATGTCTATAAAGTTGGGAAGAAAAGACATCGGGCAGAAGGGTGCCAAGGACCAATAATAGCCTTTACTGAAGCAGACCTAGAAATGGTCCAGCATCCACATAATGATGCCTTGGTGGTATCCCTCCAGGTTGGGGAGTACCAAGTGAAACGCATCTTGATTGATCAAGGCAGCTCCTGCGACATCATGTATGTTAGATGTTACAAGGAGCTAGGCCTTCATAATGATGACTTAGAGGAATCCAATGGCCCGATGGTCGGCTTCAATGGGACGCTGACGTGGCCGCTGGGCGCAACAAGCTTGGAAGTACAAGCCGGCACTAAGAAGATCAAGACAGAATTCATCGTGATTGACACGCCTTCACCATACAACATAATCTTGGGAAGGCTGTGGTTGCATGCAATGGGGGCAATTCCCTCAACGTTGCATCAACTGCTGCGGTTCCCAACAGAGCATGGGATTGCAGAAATTAGAGGAGATCAACTGCAGGCAAAAAATTACTCCATGGCAACAATGAAGTCCACCTGCAACATTCGAGAACCGGAGAAGGCAGAGATTGAAGACGAGGACATAAAGGTCCTAGATGATGTCGGTAAGGAGTCAGCCGAGAAGAGTGAAGAAGCACTGAAGAAAGTCCTCGTCCAGGAGGATAATGAAGAACGCTTCTTTCTTATCGGCTCGAGCTTAGCCGAAGAAGAAGAAAAAGGGCTGGAAACTTTGCTAAGAGCAAACATAGAGGTGTTCGCTTGGACGCCTTATGAAATGCCTGGCATTGACCCTAAGGTCACATGCCACAGATTGAATGTCGACAGGTCGGCAAAACCTGTAATTCAACGAGCTAGAAGACCGACGTTGATGCACGTCGAAGCAGTAGAGGAAGAAGTAGACAGACTTTTGGAGGCCAGGGCCATCCGAAAAGGTCAGTACCTGACATGGCTATCCAACACAGTAGTGGTGAAGAAGAAGAATGGTAAATGGAGGGTCTGTGTAGACTTTACCAGCCTCAATAAAGCCTGTCCCAAAGACAGCTTTTCTCTACTCAAGATTGACCAGTTGGTAGACGCCACATCTGGACATGGAAGGATGAGCTTCCTGGATGCTTACAGGGGATACCACCAGATAGCCATGTATCCCCCAGATGAGGAGAAAATAGCGTTTATCACCCCAAAAGGGCTGTACTGTTACAAGGTAATGCCCTTTGGGTTGAAAAACGCAGGAGCAACTTACCAAAGGTTGGTAACCAAGATGTTCAAACATCTGATTGGCCAAACAGTAGAGGTCTACATCGATGACATGGTCGTGAAGACCAAGGAACCTAAGGGTCATCTTGCCAACCTAAAAGTGGTCTTTGATATACTCAAAACATACCGGCTCCGACTCAACGCATCGAAGTGCGCTTTTGGAGTTGGATCAGGTAAGTTTTTGGGATACCTGGTAACAAGAAAGGGCATTGAGGCCAGCCCAGATCAAATCAAGGCCATCCCAGAGCTGAAGAGCCCGACATCAGCAAAATAGGTTCAGATGCTTACTGGAAGGGCCGCAGCCCTAAACAGATTCATCAGCAGAAGTTCAGATAAGTGCAGACCTTTCTTCAACCTGGTGAAAAAAGCCACAGACTTCCTATGGACAGAAGAATGTGAAGACGCCTTAACCAACCTAAAAAAGTACTTGACCATTATTTCAGGGCTCCAGCAAGAGCACCAGGGGA
>NW_021024505.1:675832-735247 GCF_004153795.1 Camellia sinensis | reverse complement strand
AGATGAATGGATGCAAGCATGCGATATGCTAATTGAAATATGACTCTAATCTAACCATCAAAAGCGATTAAATAAAAGGGAGAAAGACGTGGGGTTGGAAGACATACACACACACGCACACTTATTACAACATTACACCCTCGCAAAAGAGGGTCCGAATGAATAAGCTAACTAACTAGCTACGCTAATTAAGCTAACTAATTATTACAACAATTAAAATGAATTAATTAACTTATGCTAAGCTAATTAATTATTACAAAACGAGGCAAATTAACTAACTTATTCTAAGCTAATTAAAGCGAATTAACTATCTAAGCTAATTAAATAGTTACAACACTTGCATGAATAAAGCGAATAAATGGTCTCGGAGCGAGGGACACATTCATGCTCAGTTGGTTTCCACCCGAAAATGCCACTGCCTTGCCATTGAACGCCTCTGTTTGCACATACTTGAACACCAACAGTGTTGCCAACTCCCAGAAGGCTTCTTCTCTAACTCAGGAACACACTTGTGCAAATTTTCATTGATGGTCGGTCGGCTACCAATGGTGGCCGTCGGCTACCATTGATGGCCGATCGGCTACCCCTGCCCTGAACTTCTTTTTTTTGCTGCAACAAAGAGCAAACAGAGGCAAAACAGTGTATTCTCAAGGAGTGTGTGTACTGTTACCCTCTTTATCATTACACAAGTTCAAAGGAGTGTAACTCTTGGCTCTCAAACCATCAACCAAGCAATTTCCATGCATGATGGCCAAAGAACCAAGTTTGTACAAGTTTAATGAGTGCAAAACAAGACTCAAAAAGACCACCACTCTATCATGCATGATCAAGGATGATGGTGACCAAGGAAAGTGGCACATTTCATCAATTCGGAGTATAAAATCTCCCATTCTGCTTATGTTCAAATTAACGTCCGATTCAAACACATGTAATGCAACACGAAAGATGCTTATCTTGTCTCTTTTACTTTTCCAATTTTGTCTACTCAATTTACATTACCGATTCATTCTTTAATCGATTAAGTCCAAAAGTGAATGTCCTCTAATTGAAAGATAGCTGAAAAAACGAGTTGCATTGGGCATGAAAGCAGCATTACACTGTTGGTAATGAAGCCCCTAAGGGATTAAACCTTTAGGTGCAACACCTCCATTTCATACTTAGGCAAACAAGGGGTTTAAGACCACTTTCAAAGAAAACAAAAGAGTGAAGAATGGAGGGAGATTGCAGAGATTTTAAGTGCTGAAATGAAGTGTAAAACAACACCAAAACATGTTATTAACTCAAAACAATGATGATTAAAGCATTAAAACATCAAGCTTGTGAAGGAAATTACACTATAACCATGCCATATAAGGCTCAAATGAATTAACCAGCCAAAAACAAAGGCAAAATAGCCCTAAATATAGTCTAAAATATGCTGGACTTAAGCCACAAAAAGCTAAAACAATAAGCTAATACATGAGGCTAACTAGGCATGAAAACAAGAAACAAGGAGGAGAGGCTAACCCCTCCAATTTTGGACTTCAAAATAAGGTTTTTGCCACTGAAAAACCTCTAAAATTTAGTGTTTAAAAGGCCCAAAAAAGTTGGTTTGAGAGTGATGAAAAATAGTACAAAAGTTTTACAAGCAAAGAAGCAAGAAGGGTGAACCACCCCTTAACTGAAAATGTCCTCAAACCAACACTTTCAGGCCACAAAAATAGAGTTTTTTGCAGTTCAAAATCATCCCAAAAACAGTTTGAAAAGATGGCAAAACAAGTGTACAAAACTCGTTCAAAGGACAAGTGTTATACTTCTTGAAGCAAAGGACAATTCTAGGCACAAATGAGGCACTAAATCAAGTCGAGACCACCTTCTAGAGCTCAAAGAGGATCCCAAGTAACCTTAGCCCAAAGATAAGCAACTTTGGTTAAGGGTTGATAGGCAAACTAGAAGTATATCTCTACTTGTATGCACAAAAGTTCAAGAGAGAGAGAAATCTAGAGAGAGAGAGAATTGTAGAGACAGAGGATTGTAGAGAGAGAAGCTCCCAAAATTTTTCCAACCTTGAAAACAATAGAGAAGGTCCTTTATATATAGAAAAATGAGAGCCCAAGTTGAAAATATCCATATAGGATAGCTGGAACATTGTGAAAACAGCTGGAGGAAAATATCTATAAAAAATTGCCTTTTTTGCACCAATGGCTGACCGGCCATCACTGGTGGCCGACAGCCACCACTGATGGCCGAAAAAGCTCACTCTTGGCCGACACATGGCCATCAAATCCCAATCATGGCCGACACATGGCCGTCAAAGCCCATCCATGGCCAGCAAACTCCACCAGTGGTTGGCCAAAAAAATCTGCTCTCTAGGTCCAACTTCAAATGGGCATAT
Source organism: Camellia sinensis (assembly GCF_004153795.1). NCBI lineage: Eukaryota > Viridiplantae > Streptophyta > Magnoliopsida > Ericales > Theaceae > Camellia > Camellia sinensis. Next base: position 732,873 of record NW_021024505.1, on the reverse strand, counting down.
CTCCTTCCTCATGACTCCTTTGCAAGTCATTCTTGAGTCTAAACTAAATCCCCGGAAGTCTTCTTTTCAATGTGTCAGCCTCACATCAAAATTCCAAGTGCGTAAAAAGATATGCTTATTTTAGTGAAGACTGCTCAGTTTCAGTTCTAACCAGATTCATGCCTAACTTCTCCTCAGCTAGTTTTCTTTCCTCCCCTCCAATTTTCTTCAAATCCAAACCTCTAAACAAGATGTTTTGAAAGATTTTTCAAAGAGTTCACCTCTCTTCCATTCATTTCCACTTTGTCCTTGCTTGGTTTACTGAAAAGTGCAACATTTAACGAAATGCGAGCCTCAGAACATCGTAGAAACTTTTTTTAAAAAATATTTTGAAAGAGAGGGTTTTAAGGTCTAAAATCATTTTGGTCAAAATAGTTTTGGTCCAAAAATGGGGTGTAAGATTGGGATTTGACGCTCTCCTTGCCGAAGAAATCAAACCTTTGCATAACATAGCCTTCATCACCGAGCGATCAACCTGCGGTGTCCAAGTCTTATGGGCGGTCAAAAATGGGATGTCTACACATTGTCATCCCCCTGTGGTGTGCTGGAAAAATCAAGCAAGTCAGGGAACTGTGTTGGCGTCGCATCCTCTACAGTGTGATTTTTAATTTTATGCTTCTTAACTCTGGTCGCAGAGCTGATATTTCCGCTATTTGTTCCTGAATCTAATTCACTCTCAATGTGGCCACCATTTGGGGTATCCAGTTTCCAAAAGTCCAAACTTGGTTCGACGTGTTCCATATTAACAGTGTCATGCGCAGTACCATCCCACACTGTTTCGGGTGCAATGTTTAGCACATTAGTCGTGTCAACATTCCCAGTAATGTTTGCCCCTTGTTCCACCACAGCCGCGTTGGTGTTTAGCTGGTAGCGTTCAAGTATCGTTCCCGATAATTTCTGAGAACTCAACTGCATCGAAACAAGCAACATCAACCATGTGTTACCATGGGTGACAAACTAATTGATAGTAACATAGAAGTTTATTTGACGAACCTCAAATACACCTTCTGCTGTTAAGTCCAATAATTTGACCCTACTGATTAGTCTGCTAATATTCCAATTACAAAACCGTGGAAATAGTTTAGGCCTCTCAGATTTGATTAGGATGGTATGCTTGCACATGAAAAACTGTAGAAAATAGGAATAGGTTACCAAATCATTCAATGAATGAGCAAAACAATAATGCATTATGCACACACATTTTTTAATTGTAATAAACATTTGACGAACAACTTACCAACAAGGCGACCACGCAACCAATCACCTTTTCCAGCTGGTTATGGAAATCATTTAGTGACCCAATTAATGCATTCTGGATTGCAGCTGTCCAGTCATAAAGTCGGAGCATATCAAGTTTGTCGATGACTCGGACGTATGCCCAACCAATGGACTCCCCGGTCGTTGCAAAAAAAAGCTTCGTGCAGATATACAAGCATAATAGTTTCACAATGTCTTCCTCATCAATTGAGTGGTCCCCCGTCATGCCTCTTGCAGCAGATCTTTCATAGCTTTGGAAGATATCCGTACGATGTTCGGGCAATGACGCTGAATGAAATCCGATGGAAACTTTGTCCCGTAGTTCAAGTCCAGTTGTTTTCGCCTACATTGTATCCCAAAAATGAGCTATATATCACTGTTGCAGAGTGGTATCCTTTCCCCCTCCCAATATAAAACTTCTCGTTCGACAGATTGTACGTTTGAATGATGTGGCACACCGGCAAGTTACATTTCTTGTATGTTTTCTCCGTTAGGTGGTACGTCCATATGGTGTCGATCATTAGCCAAAAGGGTGTTTTTTGCAAATGCCATATGTGGGCTTCACCCAACTCAATTTCAGCAACTATTTAAATTACCCCAACCATATTTGAGCAGTACATTAGCTTCGATGGGTCGACCACCAGTTTCTTCACAATGACAGAGCCTATTTTTTTTCTTCTTGAATGATAGCTTGCTTTGTCGTCACACTGCCAATTTGGTGGACGTTGACACAGCGAATCTTGGTTCATGCTTGTTCCTTCATGCACTATGTCGAGTTGAGTTTTGGCACAAATTACCTGCCACATTCAGAACCAACTATTAGCACACCATTTCCACCTAACTCTCGCATCAAAACATTAACTAATCGATTTATGCAAGTACTTTGTCTACTTAAAATAATTATCTCAATTAGCGTTACGCATTTCAATGACAGATAACATTTGGGTCACATAATGCAAAGCTAGAACAGTGCTGCACCTACCATGTTCAATGTCACCTCATCTGTTCCTTAAATCACAATCACAAGCAAACATCACCCTAATGTCTACGATATACATGGCAATATTCGTATGTTCAATGGGATAATGTAAATGGCCGTGTCAGCCATATATAATTTGTTTTGGGTGTACATAGGCGCAATTAAATGTATCACATTAATATAAGCATTACACCATAATCAGTCGTCCGACCATAACAACATCGTATAACATAACGTATACAATACAAACCCCACCCCACTTGTGCAGTGTTGTAATGCATTTTCTGAATGTGTGTTTATCTGACATGCATTTTAACCTACTTAGGATAACATTCGATGTCATATATATACGTTAAATACCAACACACATACCAATTGGTTTGTTGACCACACAATGAACAATCGTAACACAGACAAGCAACGATATCCAATTCCTCCTAACATACAAAATACTGCATGCACAATCACCCGACAAGCCAAAAAAAAAACATTTACACATCCCACATTAATCTAAACGACTTAGCCCTAAATGCCGGTTTAACGGAAACTGTATACGACATGTTCACACTTGCAATTAACACTAACCATAGACAGGGGCCACTATGCCCTGTAAACCCATTCACACATACATAACATTATGCCCAAATCTACATTGCATAGCTGAATACAGATTTCGACATCAACCCTAGTTCCAGTAACATTACACAAAGTAACATCACAAATATTCGACAGTTGAATACCACGCTAACCCATGGGTCAACAACCAGATAACATCACACACACAAACACCACAAATATCAGCGCCAAATTGGATACTAAACGACACTGATGAACTACCACCCGTACAACCCAATGTACATTCCTAACTATTGGGATATCAAATACCATACTCATGCCACAGACACATCGCAAAAAAAACATTGATAATCTAACCCAAATTTCACAAAACCCATACCATTCCACAAACAAACCCTAATATTACGACAGTCAACATCAACTACATACAAAACGAACATCACTAACCTTCCCGCCTCGGAGTCATCTTCTACACAACTGGGTTAACCGTGTGACTGTCAACGTTGGTCGATTTTATACAAAATTCCTCGTCCAACCAATGTAGGGTTTCACCGTCGAGTTGTGACTGCGTTGTGGGATTGTTGCCAGTAACAATCTCTCATCAACATAATACCATTCAAAATATGTATGGCACAAACAAGCAAATCAACATCAGGATTCAAATTTTTTCCATTCCTGATAGTGTGGGATTTGCTCTCAAAGGAAGGAAACGATAAAAGTCTATAGTGAGCTTGGTGCAAATGTGTAATTTTACCTAATTGTGAAATCCCACATTAACCACTGTGTTCAGTCAAACGTGTGTTGGTAGTATACTCGTTTATTGTAATTTCATTTACTATGGGACCTTTGGGTCTATAAATAAAACACAGGACTAAATAGTTTACAATTTGGAATTTTGGAATTTAATGGTGCTTCACCCTTGATATAAATGGTGGAGTTTGATATGTATTATCACTCACCTTGAAATTTGAAAAGTTTATATGTATTGGAGATTTTATATCTATTTAGAAATATCTGTTGTGGGCTATCAGTGGAGGATAGCTATGATTATTGTGAAAATTGCATGAGGATTAGGTGAATTGAAACTAATTTCTCATCTTTGTGCATTGAATATTGTTGCTCATTTAATATATTGCATATGTATGTGATTTTGAGAAAAATGGATGAAAGTTGGAAAGAGGTGTGCATCACCAAACTAAGTTTGCCTGTGTGTCTAGGATGAAAGTCTCGAAAAATGTGCGTATATATGGGTGCCGATTCCTGAGAACAAAATATTCGTAAAATGGCAATAGTAGAGCTTGTCTGGGCTACGTTTATATGGGTGCCGTTTGACGATTTCTTGCAGATGAAACACCCGTGAAAGATTGTACTGGTTTGAGATTTCCCCTTTGTTTTCTACTGTAAAGAACATGAATTTGAACTTGTGATATAAATTGAGCATGGCGTAGTTTTGGGAAAGAAAGATGAAACGTTTTGACATGTGCATGACATATGTATTTCACCTTTATATCATTGTTAAAATTCATATATTGTATTGGATTATTTCTACTGGGCTTTGGCTCACCCTTATGGGAAAACCATTTTCAGGTACTGGTGACATGCCTCCACCAAGGACTTAACTTGTGAGGATTGTGGAGCTGAAGGCTTAGTGTTGTATTTTTTTTTTAATTTTATTTTGTACAAGCCTAGGGCTTTATATGTATTGAGCTTAAGACTCACTTTTGATGTACCCAAGCATTGACTTGGAAAAGTGTAAGCCTTTAGGGCATACGATTATCTGTTTAACTCCCGTTTCTTTTCTTAATCTTGTAACACATGATGTAGATTTAGGATGTACTGTTTATGAATGTAAATCATGTGTGTCACCTTTTATATATCAAACTCTGATTAATGAAGGCTTAACAATTCATGTATGTTACCACTTACCGGCTATTATGAGATGGGCACATTCTAATTATTTTGGGGCGTTACAACTTGGTATCAGAGCGTACTAAGTTTGAATACTTTGGGTACGTGGGAAGTGGTTATTACCACAATGGGTTTGTCTTCCTTGATAGAGATATTAGTATATATGATATGCTATTGTAGACACCCCATTTTTGACTACCTTTAAGACTTGGACGTGACTGATGGTTTACTTGGTGGAGAAAGGTGTGTAGGGGAAAGGTGCAATTTCTTCGGCAAAGAGAGAGTCAAATCTCAACTTCATACCCCTGTTCTGGACCAAAACAATCTTGATCAAAATATTTTAGACCTTAAAACCCTCTCTTTCAAAACGTTTTTGAAATAAAGTTCCTACGATGTTCTGACGCTCGCATTTTGGTAAAAATTGCGCTTTTCGGTAAACCGAGCAAAGACAAAGTGGAAATGAATGAAAGAGAGATGAAATCTTTGAAAATCTTTCAAAATACCTTACTTAGGGGTTTGAAGTTGAAGAAAAGAGCAGAAGAGGGAAGAAATCCAGTTGGGGAAGAAAATGGGCATGAACCGTTAAGAAAGAGTCGAACAGCCCTCGCCGAATCGGGCCTATTCATTGGCATACTTGGAATCAATCTATGAGGCCACCACCATTGGAAATAATACTTCTGGGGCTTCATTTTGCACTCAAGAATCTCCGAAATCCAATTCCGGACGGGGAAGATATAGTTGATTGAAGTAGGGCATCACTCCGGTTGGACCGAAATCTGCGCGGCTTCACCAAAAAGGACATAACTTTTTCCACATGAGGAATTTTAATGCAAGGTTTGCGCCATTGGAAAGCTAACTTCCGGGGATTCAATTTGGACACTTGAACGGCCACCATTGGACCTTCCTACCATCCACCGGCCACATTTCGTTCTGGCAGCCCAGTTTTTTTGTCTTGAAAGTAGCTGGCCGGCCAGAAAACCTAGCAGGCCGGCCACCTAGCTGGTGGAATGACCTTTTTGCCCTTTTTGAGCTGGCCATCCATAATCCTTGCCCCAAGTGTGTTCCAGCCATGTATTTTGTTTTACACTTCACCCATGTCCGAGGGTTTGGCCTTTTGGGGGGAAACTTGATTCATTTCCCTCCATTTCCCCCCCTTTTTTTCCCCTTCTTTTGTCTATATAACAGCAGCTCCAGCTTCTGGTTTGAGGGTTACAAAATTTCCCTAAGAGCTTTGCATACATACACCTTCTTCTCCCTCTCTTCCAACCTTCAAACCCTTAAGTCCTACACTCATTTCTTCACCAACCCATAGCCCCACCCTTCCATCCTCCATTCCAGCAGCTGGAGGTTGTTCTTCAAGGCCTAGGAGTGCTGCATCTCAAGCCAAAAGGTGCCAAAGACTAGTCTTCAAGGGTAAGCTCTATTTCCCTCTTTTTGGTCCATATTTTGCATCCTTTCTAAGCCATACTTGCTTGCTGTTTTGGGTTCCGACCCTAACTGGAACTAGGCTTATTTTGAGCTCCTTTTCACTTTTTCTTAAGGGCCTCTCACTGTTTGAGGCCTCCTTGTTGCACTTGCTTCATTATCTCCTTTGTATGCCATTTTCTTGCGTAGTATTTTTGGCCTATGTATAAACTGTTTTGAGCTCTGTCATGAACTGAGAAGTGGGTTATTTTGAGCCATTCTTCAACATTGTTGAAGGGCTCATTGCCGTTTGAGGCTTATATTTATCACTTTCCTTTATATCTCTCTTTTGGCCATATTTTTGCATGATTTGTTAGCCCCTTGTGCTTATATTTTCGGGCTCTTTTCATAACTTTAAATGGCCTTATTTTGACCCCCTCTTCATGTTTCATTAAGGGTCTTTCACTGTTTGAGGTATCCTTCATATACTTTGTGTTATATTTCTCTTTTTAGCCTTATTTTGCATGGCATTTTGAGCATGCTTGTGTACTGTTTTTGGCTCGGTCATAAACTGTAAAATTCCATGTTTTGGGTCCCTCTTCAGCATTGTTGAAGGACCCTCTTTTTTTTGGGGCCAGCAGCTGTGACTTGCTTCTTTATCTCACATTTAGGGCCATTTTTGCATATCGGTTTAGCCCTATTTTTGTTCGCTGTTTGGCCTTTCTTAAAACTGTAAACATGCTTGTTTTGGGACTGTCTTGAGTCTGTCTTTACATTTCATGTTCAAATAATGCATGCTTTGTATAGCTGTAGGCCAATGCATATGCCTAGTTTTGTGTTTCGGGTCTCATTTCATACATCGGGTACCATATTGCCATGTTTCGGGGCTGTTTTGCATCATATTTCGGTACTGAAATTTGCATGTTTGTATGCCATATGCCACGCCCTGCCATGTTTTGTTAGAGTGGCATTTGTGCCTTAGGTTCAGTCCTCGGTTTGCGTGCCTGTGTGCACGCAGCTCGAGTGTCTCATTTTCATCCAATGGCTACTAATGTGAGTGTGGCTGAGGTCCACTCATGTTGGTGTAAGTCCATCGTGCATTGTGTATGCCATTTCAATTCATAGCATTGCGTATGCTAGGTTGTATGTTAGAGTATCGTGTATGCCATGTTACATCGCGCATTGTGTATGCCATTTCATAGTTTCACCAAACAAATTTTCTACACTCAAATTATAATTCTAAAATTCACAAACTCAAAATACAATTCTATTATCAAATTATATTTTAGAAAGTTTTACCAAATGCTACCAAACTTTTTTTGTTGACTTTTTCATTTTTTGACTTTTTTTGTCCATATATGATTATTTAGTCCAAAATCAAAACCAAACCGGGGCTTAAATTAATTAGGTTTGTTTTAGCAATTAGTTAAAAGTAGTTTTTTAAATTTTTAAAATTTTTTTACCATATTATCTCTTTATTTTTTTAATATATTTTTTTTAAAAAATTTAAAAAGTCAAAAAATTAATTTTTAATCTACTTTCCAAAACGAAGCCTTATATTGTAAGATTTATAATATATATAAAAAAAAAAAATCAATTCAACATGTATAACTATATATTAATATTACATTTATTTTAAAAAAAAAATAGTAAGGCATTGGGGTGTTTTGAAAAGATGATTAAAAGCTGACTTCTTAATATTTTTTGATTTTTTGACTTTTTTTGTGATAGAAAAAATGAGAAGTAACTTGTTAACCTATTTTCCAAAATAGGCTTTTGTTTTATATCATCTAAAATAAATTTAAAAAAATAAAAAAATTACAATTTAAAAGTTTTCAGGAGGAAAGGGTGCCTAAGAAGCCTTGCTTGCGAAATGACGAAATTGACCGTTGCTACTGAGGCTCCTTTTGGGAAATGGGTTATAATCCACTTCCCAGATTATAACCCACTTCTCTCTTTCACAAAAAGTTGATTAATCAATTTTTTGACCAAAAAGTTAATTATAACCATCTTCTGCCTATATAAAGCTACGTTTGATTTTGACTAAAAAAATAAAAATGACAAAATTGGTTATATAAGTCCATAAGATAAAATATCACATCTAAATTATAATTATTATATTTTTTCTTTTACAAAAGTCAAAAAAATCAAAAACAAAAACTAAACAAAATTAATAAAATCAAACTAAAATAACCAAAAAAAAAAAAAAAAACTAAAAAACCAAACTATTTTAGCTAAGGCACTGTTTGGGAATGCATTTTGGGGCTATTTTAGCCACTACGGGACAAAAGAGGCTAAGTAGCCGAATGGAGACAAAAGCCACTGCAATTGGGGAACTTCTATATGCACACACCATATCCCCTCTTCCTACACACTTAATGAGAGGGTGTGTTGGGAAGTTGTGTGTGAAGGATGTGTATAGAGAGAGTGGTGTGTGTAAATAGATGCTCCCCTGCAATTGATTGGCAACAACCCACTTTAAGGTAAATTTACCAAACTACCCCCACATGAAAAACCACAAATAAAAACAAATTAATGTATACAAATAAAAAAAATTTGACAAAAATGTAAATTAAAAAAAAAAAAAGAACCACAAAAATACGCCTCATCCACAAAAAAAAAAATTAAAAACAGAAATTAGCATTTGCCATGTAATTTTTAAAAAAATAGAACACATGAAAACCCTTTTTTGAAAAATAAAAACAAATTAATTTATACAAATAAAAAAAAAAGACAAAAACGTAAATGGAAAAAAAAGAACCACAAAAATACGTCTCATCCAAAAATTAGCATTTTCCACGTCATTTAAAAAAAACATAAAAAATCCTTTTCCAAAAACAAAAAACAAATTAAAACAAAAAAACAAAAAAAACCGAAATTATCAATTTTCAGGTCATTTGAAAAAAAAAAGAACAACATAATAAAGCCTTTTCCAACAAAAAAAAAACAAATAAAAGAACCACAAAAATACGCTTCATCCAACCAAAAAAAAATAAATAAATTTAAAAACAGATATTAGCAGTTGCCACGTAATTTTAAAATAAATAAAACACATGAAAAATCATTTTTGAAAAATAAAAACAAATTAATGTATACAAATAAAAATAAAAATGAGAAAAACGTAAATTTTTTTTTTTAAAAAAAAGAACATCAAAAATACGCCTCATCCAAAATTTTTTTTAAAAACAACAATTACCATTTGCCACGTAATTTAAAAATAAATAAAACACATGAAAAATTATTTTTGAAAAATAAAAACAAATTAATGTATACAAATGAAAATAAAAATGACAAAAACGTAAATTAAAAAAAAAGAACCAGAAAAATACGCCTCATCCAAAAAAAAAATAAATTTAAAAACAGAAATTACCATTTGCCATGTAATTTACAAATAAATAAAACACATAGAAATCTATTTTTAAAAAATAAAAACAAATTATTGTATACCAATAAAAATAAATAAGACAAAAATGTAAATTAAAGAAAAAAAAACAAATTAATGTATATAAAAAGAAAAATGACAAAAACATAAATTAAAAAAAAAAAATTCATAAAAATACGCCTAATCCCCCCCCCCCTCTCCCAAAAAATAAAAAATAAAAAAAATTGCACCAATGATGCTGACGTGAAGGATGTATAGAAAGGAGTAAAAATATAAAAAAATCACTTTAAGGACAGTTTGGTCATTCACTATGAAGACATCTCACTAAAAAGTTAAAAAATCAAAAAAATTAAAAAACTCTTCTCAAATTAAATTTTTTAATCCAAATTAAAATAATTAAAAAAATTAAAAAATTAAAAACCAACTCACATTCTAAACAGAAGCTAAATGTGTCCATTTACATCATTACTCTTTTCGCAAGCAACACAGAGAGAGAAAAGCAAGAGAGAGAAAGAAATAGTGGGCAAAAATGTCGGGCAACATGTGAAGCTCTGTCAAGTGAGGTGACTTAACAATAGGGGCAAAACTACCATCGCAAATATTTACATTGGACTATTTTAAGAAAATAGATAAAATTTATCTTTTTAGTTTTTAATTTATTTAAAGTTATATTATTTCTCATATTTTTTATGTATTATTTAAAAAAAAAAAAATTAACAGTCAATTTTTAATTATCTTTTTAAAACAATCTATTATTTAATATCGCGTTTTCTATAAAAAAAAATAATATTTTTAAGTATATTAATTTTTTTCTATTATTTTAATAAAAAAATTAAAAAATTATTAAAATAATTTATTCCTAAACAACCTCTTAATAATAGAGTATTTAATTTTTAAATTTTAATTATATGATTACAAATATTCAATCTATAAAAAAAAATTATGAATAAACTTTTTGAACAAATGAAGGAAAATGAGTGAGAGCACTAATTAGTGCTATCACTAATGATGTGGCAGTGGGTCTCGCCAGGAATGATTTGATATTTTGGCCTTGGTGTTGTATTTTTTTATTTTTTTTATTGAGTGCCATGTCATTAGTGATCTTTTAGAGCTCCAAAATTAGTGATCTCTATCATTGTTGACAAATGAATGCACTCTATTTGACAACGACAAAGCATCAAAACAAATTTGATATCGACCGCATGAAGGTTATAGTATTACAGCTAGAGGCATGAGCAATTATTCATTGCCGCAAAGAACAATGGTCTCGTTTGATAGAGTTATAGAAAAGTGATTATAATTTATAACTTAACAGCTTATAACTTATAATTATGAATATAAACTGATTTTTAATTTATAAATTAAGTTTCTCCTCCCCCACTCAAAGAATAAATTGATTTTTAACTTGTAAAAAATTATAAGCTGTATTGTTAAGCTGAACCAAACACATCAAAATAGCTTAAATTAAGTTAAAAGATGAAATAAGTTGAAAATAAACCCTACCAAACAGGACCAATCTTCCAAAGAGTTACGTTAAGGCATTTTTAATGGCACATCAAATTTTTTTATTAAATTTGAGTAAAATATTTATTTGATATTAACTGTTTTAATAGAAATTGTTGAAACTTTATTAGAATATTAGTCGACCCAGCAGACGACTAGGCAGATGTCCAGTTAGTCGACCAGCTAGTATAATTTTTTACAAATTTTTACTTGTAGGTGGTTACCTGGTGGACATCTAACGGCACATTGATCCTCAATTTTATGGAAAAAAAAATAAAATCCTTAATTTGATACATATTTGATACAATCGTTGGAACATGAAAAGAAGTTACTTTTCATCAAATTTAAATTTGATGACAGTTCTGAGTAACCATTGGAGATAGTCTTAGGGATTTCAAATAATCTATTAAATTTTTTATCAAATTTTTCATATGGGTGGGAGACCCCATACTAACGTGGGTTTGTGTGAATTTGACGCCCATATAAAAAGTTCAGTAAAAAATTTAGTAAATCGTTTAGGGACTATAACATTTTTCTATCACAAATTAATCGAAGTATCATTTTGGGAACACAGTTATAAGTCGTGTTTGGCTGCATACTCAAACGCCAAAAGGAGCTTTTTTGGCCATAAATTGATTTGGGATTGTGGTTATAAGCCAAAAGGAAAATTACGAAACTACCCTCCATAGGTAGAAAATGAGCTACATGGTGAAAATGTGTATTTTCTAAATTGGTCAGGGGTATTTTGGTCAATTAACATTCTAGTTTGGGTTAAACTATGTAAGTGTGCTTATTTGAGTCACATCAATCAACATCTTCTCTCTATTTTTTGGGTAATGCTAGGGACACCAAATTTTCTACCAAATAAATGACCAAATGTCTCACACATTTTTTTATAAAAAGTTAAAAAGTGCATTTATTTAGAACATCCCAAACTATGACATGACAACTATGGGTGCAATTTGGTCCGGCTTAACTTGAGCAACCCGAACCCAGCCTGAATTTTTTTAGGGCTTGGACAAGATATTTTTGAATTCGGTATGGGCTTGGCCAAAAATTCAAAAGTCTAAATTAAATTTGAACAGGCTTGGGAAAAGACGTCAAACAACCCGAGCAATCCAAAATCCGAATTATACATAGATAAATATATAAAAATATTAAATATACATATAAAATATTAGTCATTACATGATATTAAAGTAATTTAGATTATTAAATTATATTGAATATATATTATTATATATACGAATAACATAAAATCTTAATTTTTTTTTTATTTTCACTTATAAATTGTAAGGACTATTATAATGGCATCTCTCTTACATTATATAAATTATTTGTTTTGATGGCATTAATGATTTTCTATATTAAAAAAATGTAAATAGAGTCAAATTTTAATAATTTAATAACGTAGCTGAGAAAAAAAAACTGAAATTCATTTATAATTCGGACAACTCGGACAATTCAGGTTTAACTTGGGTCGGACTTGAGCAGGCAATCTCGGGTTACAATTTGAGCCTGGGTGGGTCTGGGCAGGTCTTAGTACAATTTGGGCTAGGCTGGGCTGGGCTTGGACAACCTTTCAACCCGACCGAACCTGTCCAAATTACACCCCTAATGATAACATAAACAAATATTAAACAAAAAAAATCAAAAAGTAACTTTTACCAACATGCCAAATGATTTTATGAAAAAGCAAAAAAAATTAGTTAAAAGTCAAAAAATAATTTTTTACCATCTTTTCAAAACATCCCCAAGTTATTCATTTGTGTGAAGCCTATGTGAGACCCCCCCGTAAATGAATAATTTAGATTGATTTATTACAATGCCATATGGGGGTATGAAATAATTTTGGAAAAATAATCACTCAATGGCTGGTTGAAAATAAAATTCAAATTCATTATAAAATTTATATACTTTGATTACTCAATCTGTTTTAAAATATTAGTTTTTTTATTTTATTTTTTATTATCTTAAAATATTAATTTATTTTTAAAAACTAATGACTAAAATAATATGATTTTTTTATTTTAACCTTCTTTTCAATTCATTAACATTAATATATATATATATAAAGAATAATTTTGACAATTGATGTTGTCAAAAAAAAATTATACTTCTTAATTTTAAATCAAATGGTAGTTTTGAAAAGTTAATATTTTTGGAAAGTTAATAATTATATTCTCCAAAAAGGATCAATATTTTGGGATAGATGGAATATTAAAATTAGGGCGAATCACCAATAAATCTCAAATAATGATCTTATGATTTCTTATAGACCCAAAGGTCATATTCTAGTATGAATTACATAAAATGTGGGGGGTTTTTTATAATATTGAAATTACTAAACGTAACACTTCAGAAAAAAAATTTTAGTATACTTTTTTCAAACGTAACAATGTAACACTTCAAAAAATTCTTTAATTTACTTTTTTCAAAAGTAACACTTCAATCAATGTAACACATAAATTTCTTTTATCCAAATGTAATATTCCAATGTAACATACAAAAAAATTCCTTAGTGCTTTTTTTCTAAACATATCACTCTAAATATAGCAGTAAAAAACTCATTAACATATTTTTTTTAAACGTAATAACGTAACATTCTAAAAAAAAATTTTAGTGTATTTTTTTTTACACATAACATTTTAATCAATGTAACACACAAAAACTCCATAATGTACTTTTTTCAAATCTAGCACTCTAATGCAACACTCCAATATAATATCAGAAAACTATACTACAGAAATGTAGATTTCCACGCTCGACAATCAACACTTCAACCAAGAATTCTTCCAAAAAGAATCTTTCACACCTCACATTTTCATTCTCATTCCAAAAATGAATTAGAAAATTAGAAAAATGAATCTAAAAAGGCATTCACTTAAAGTCAAATGATATCAAATTAAATAAATATAACTTTTTAAAATAAAAATGACTAATTAATTTATAAGAAAATTCTTAAGATTAAAACTATGTTTGGTTTTAACTTATTGGCTAAAAAAGTATAAGAGATAAAATTGACTATATAAGCTAATAAGACAAAATGTCACATTTAAACCATAATGATTATATTTTTTCTCACAAAAAAGTCAAAAAACTAAAAACAAAAACCAAATGATACTAAAAAAATAGGCAAAAATAGTTAAAAAACCAAAAAGCGAGGCTATTTTATCCAAACTTAAATGGATCAATATTCTCTTATATGAAATTTATAGGTAAATTTTTCTTAAAATTATAAATTTTCCCTTAATTATGTAATTATTTTTTAAAACTAAATTTAAATGGTAATTTTTCTAATAATTTTTCCTCGCATAGGAGCATTTCCATTTCCTAGAAATCAATAGGCGGAAGAGGAAAGACTATTCGAGGTGTCGTTTGGGAAGAGCTCATTTGGACTCTTTTGGCTCTTTGAGCCATAAAAGACAGAATAGGCTATTTGAGCCACAACAGACAAAACATCACATCCAACCCATAATTATTACACTCTTCTCTCACAAAAAAAGTCAAAAAGCCAAAAAGCCCTTCCCAAACCAAGCTTTTGAGCCCAGACTCAAATAGCCAAAAAAGCCAAAAAGCTAAAAAGCCAACCCACTTCCCAAACGGAGGCTCAACATTTCTTGTGCGCTACGTGTTTATGTTATAGCAATAATTATCATATATCATATTTTTTCATGTTGTTTAATCATTTGACACAATTTTGTAGATCTTATATTCTTCACTCATCATAATTTCGCATAATGATTGGGGATATATTTTCTAAGCACCAACACGTGGCAAGGTGACGCCGACGTGTCAGCCGAGGTGCCACGTGTCCTGGTTGTTACGCCGAGGTAATCTCGGCAAGGCTGAGGTTATCTCCGAAGATATCGGAATCCGAGATAAGCGGATAAGGGACAAGAGTCCTAGAGTAAAGAAGAGACTTAGTCAGGATGAGGATAAATCTCTTAGGGAGTTTATCTTTATCTCTTGAGGAATCCAAAATAAGTATTGAATTGGAGTCCATAGAAGTCAGGCTTTTAGTGGGATTGAGATTGAGTCAACTATAAAAAGAAAGGCACCCCCGTGGATCTAAGGTACGCAGTTTTATGCTTTGAGCAGTGATTTTAGCACTTGATTATCTTTGAGAGATATACTAACTTGATCGTCGGAGTGCTCCCGGGTGGAAGAGCCACCGCCGGAGCCTTATCTTTCTGTTACAGGTTAGCTGAAACCATCTATTCTGCCAATGTTCTCCAACTGAAAACTGAGTCGGGCAGTGTGATCAGAAAATCACTCACACAATTTGGCGCCGTCTGTGGGAAAGAAGAAGAATAGATGGCCAGTAACGGACATAAGGAAAAGGTTGGAGACGACGCTCCTGCTGGAAGTGGGAGGCCGATTGACCTTGAAGTCACAGGAGACGAGTACAATGCAGAAGCTTGTGACCAGGGCCACGGAGAGAAAGACGTCGGCCAGGAGGGCGACACTTCGAAGAAGACAGACCAAAGCAAGTACTATAACGAAGATAACCTCCAGATATGGAGGGATAGGTGCCTACGGAGGGATGAAGAAGTAAAAGAATTGACAAACAAGTTGGCAGACCTGCAGTCGGTCGTCAACTTCATGATGCAAAACAATGTCATGCAGCCACCATACCCGCTGCAGGACACGCCGATGCCAGCAACTAATACCCAGAAGGGAGGAAGGAAAACAATCCCCGAAGCCCCTCAGCACACCAGGAGCGGAAGGCACTCTCACCGGCCTTCCAGGGAAGCCAGACAAGAGGAGCCAAGACGAGAGGAGTCCCGAAGGACGTATCATACGAAGGACCTAGAGCCCAAAGAACATCGGAATGTTCAAGGGCAGGCGCTCTGCTTTGACACAACCCATGCGGAAAGATCAAAATGGGCCCACCACGAGGCCGAAAGTAGTGTGCCGAAAAGATTGAAGTCCAAAGATAGCCGAGCTCCAGGGAGGAGTAAAGAAGACTTGAGAGATTACCTCAAGAGGAAGCAACTGAATGCTGAAGCCGAGGTAACTTCCCCAGTTAAGCCGAGGACACCATTCTCGGTGGAATTGGACCAATTTCAAGCACCAAAGAGATTCAGTATGCCGAGGTTCCAAATATATGATGGTAAGTCAGATCCCAACTTTCACGTTGGACTATACCTGAATTCAATGGCGTTATATAGTGGGAACGATCCGTTGCTCTGCAAAGTATTCCCCTCATCCTTCGGGGAGATTGCATCAAATTAGTTCCATAAACTACCGAAGAGAAGCGTAAAGACTTGGGAAGGCCTGGCAGAGATGTTTGTGGCCAGGTTTGTGACAAACAAATTGCAGCCCGTGAGGGTCGACGCACTAATGGCTTTAAAAATCACCAGGGATGAAGGCCTTAGGGCCTATGCAAAAAAGTACTACGAGGTGTTCGATCGAATACCCGAATGTAACCAAGAAGTTGCAGTCGTATCTTTTAAGAACGGCCTGAAAGATAACTGCCCACTACGGAAGTCTTTGGCAAAGACATTGTCAAAAAGCATGGAAGAACTCATGGCGAGAATCGAGAAGTACGCCAGAGCCGAGGAGGATACGTCGGGAAATAATGAGACAAAGCAGGAGACAGGAAACGGCTCGCCGAAGCGAGGCCGAGGTAACAATGGGTCGAACAAATAAGAAACGGAATTGAGGGCTAAACAGACAGTGACGACTGTGTTTCGAATCCCAATCCACAAAATCCTGGATCAAATACGAAACCAACCCTGCTTCAGAGCACCGGCAAGAGCACCAGGGGAATTTATGGGAAGAAACGTCGGTAGGCGATGTGCTTACCACAATGAAGAAGGGCATCCAACTCAGGGTTGTAGAGCCCTAAAAGCACATTTAGAAGACTTGGTGAGGTAAGGCCATCTGAGGGACCTTGTCGATGAGGCCAAGACAAGGGAAGAACAGGCAAGATTGCCTCAAGCACCAGCAGCTCCGCCTCCCCCAGCACAGCAACCACAAGCAGGAGGACCACGGGTGGTTAATGTAATTCACTCAAAGGTGAACGAAAACAAAATCCGAGGAGAGACCCAGAAAGTGAAACACCTGCAACATGTCTATCAAGTTGGGGAGAAAAGACATCGGATAGAAGGGTGCCAAGGACCAATAATAGCCTTTACTGAAGTAGACCTAGAAATGGTCCAGCATCCACATAATGATGCCTTGGTGGTATCCCTCCAGGTTGGGGAGTACCAAGTGAAACGCATCTTGATTGATCAAGGCAGCTCCTGCGACATCATATATGTTAGATGTTACAAGGAGTTAGGCCTTCATAATGATGACTTAGAGGAATCCAATGGCCCGATGGTCGGCTTCAATGGGACGCTGACGTGGCCGTTGGGCGCAACAAGCTTGGAAGTACAAGCCGGCACTAAGAAGATCAAGACAGAATTCATCGTGATTGACACGCCTTCACCATACAACATAATCTTGGGAAGGCTGTGGTTGCATGCAATGGGGGCAATTCCCTCAACGTTGCATCAACTGCTGCGGTTCCCAACAGAGCATGGGATTGCAGAAATTAGAGGAGATCAACTGCAGGCAAAAAATTACTCCATGGCAACAATGAAGTCCACCTGCAACATTCGAGAACCGGAGAAGGCAGAGATTGAAGACGAGGACATAAAGGTCCTAGATGATGTCGGTAAGGAGTCAGCCGAGAAGAGTGAAGAAGCACTGAAGAAAGTCCTCGTCCAGGAGGATAATGAAGAACGCTTCTTTCTTATCGGCTCGAGCTTAGCCGAAGAAGAAGAAAAAGGGCTGGAAACTTTGCTAAGAGCAAACATAGAGGTGTTCGCTTGGACGCCTTATGAAATGCCTGGCATTGACCCTAAGGTCACATGCCACAGATTGAATGTCGACAGGTCGGCAAAACCTGTAATTCAACGAGCTAGAAGACCGACGTTGATGCACGTCGAAGCAGTAGAGGAAGAAGTAGACAGACTTTTGGAGGCCAGGGCCATCCGAGAAGTTCAGTACCCGACATGGCTATCCAACACAGTAGTGGTGAAGAAGAAGAACGGTAAATGGAGGGTCTGTGTAGACTTTACCAGCCTCAATAAAACCTGTCCCAAAGACAGCTTTTCTCTACCCAAGATTGACCAGTTGGTAGACGCCACATCCGGACATGGAAGGATGAGCTTCCTGGATGCTTACAGGGGATACCACCAGATAGCCATGTATCCCCCAGATGAGGAGAAAACAGCGTTTATCACCCCAAAAGGGCTGTACTGTTACAAGGTAATGCCCTTTGGGTTGAAAAACACATGAGCAACTTACCAAAGGTTGGTAACCAAGATGTTCAAACATCTGATTAGCCAAACAGTAGAGGTCTACATCGATGACATGGTCGTGAAGACCAAGGAGCCGAAGGGTCATCTTGCCGACCTAAAAGAGGTTTTTGATATACTCAAAACATACCGGCTCCGACTCAACGCATCGAAGTGCGCTTTTGGAGTTGGATCAGGTAAGTTTTTGGGATACCTGGTAACAAGAAAGGGCATTAAGGCCAGCCCAGATCAAATCAAGGCCATCTTAGAGCTGAAGAGCCCGACATCAGCAAAACAGGTTCAGATGCTTACTGGAAGGGCTGCAGCCCTAAACAGATTCATCAGCAAAAGCTCAGATAAGTGTAGACCTTTCTTCAACTTGGTAAAGAAAGCCTCAGACTTGTTATGGACTGAGGAATGTGAGGCCGCTTTGGCCGACCTAAAGAAATATCTGACCACGGCTCCAGTCCTCTCAACACCTGAACCTGGGGAAGAACTGTTTTTATATTTAGCAGTTTCAGAACACGCAGTAAGTGCAGTGCTAATCCGAGAAGAAAAAGGGGAGCAAAAGGCTGTTTATTATGTAAGCAAGACCTTGGCCGATGCAGAAACAAGGTACCTACCGCTAGAGAAATTAATGTTGGCCTTAGTAATGGCTTCAAAGAAGCTGAATCATTACTTTCAAGCGCACAAAATTATAGTGCTAACAGAACACCCGCTGAAGTCCTTGTTACAACAAGGAGACTTAACTGGAAGAATAGTAAGATGGGCAGTGGCCTTGGGCCAGTACGACCTGGAGTTCAGGCCAAGAACAGCAATCAAGGGCCAAGTTTTGGCCAACTTCGTGGCAGAATTCACACCAGAATCCATCGAACATCAGGCTCCGTTGAGCCAAGATGAACGATGTCCAAGCAAACTAGGAGAAGGCCAGCCAAAGGCAAAAGAACAAAGAAAGGAAAAATTCAGACCCTGCAACATTTACATCGGCGACTCCTTTCGCCTGTTTGTCGATGGAAGCTCAAACCGGCAAGGAGCGGAGGCAGGAGTAGTGTTAATATCTCCAGATGGGGAGGTGTTGGAACAGTCCATTCGACTAGGGTTCAAGGCCTCGAACAATGAGGCAGAATATGAAGCATTGATTGCAGGACTAAAGTTGGTAGCAGCAGCAGAAGCAGATGAGGTAATAATTTTTTGTGACTCACAACTTATAGTAAATCAGGCAACATGAGAGTTTGCAACCCGAGATGAGAGAATGTCGGCATACGCAAAGCAAGTCATCAGGCTGGCAGCCTTGTTTCACAATTGTCGACTTCTTCAAGTCAGCCGAGATGATAACAGCCATGCCGACGCGTTGGCCAACTTGGCAAGTTCAATACAAACTGGAAAAACAAGGACAATAATGATTGACTATTTGTCGGGCCCGAGCATAGAATCACCGATCACTAAGCAAGAAGCAATGTGTGTGGACTTGGAGCCAAGCTGGATGGATGCAATTGTTGTATTCCTAAAAGAGGAAAAATTGCCAGAAGACCATAAGGAAGCACACAAAGTCAGATTGAAGTCGGCAAGATTCAACCTGACAGCGGACGGACATCTCTACAGAAGGTCCTTCACTGGACCCCTTTTAAGGTGCGTACACCCTTTGCAGGTTGAAGACTTTCTATATGAAATTCATGAAAGGATTTGTGGAAGCCACGCCGGGGGCAGATCTCTAGCTCACAGGGCCATTACCCAGGGGTATTGCTGGCCCTACATGCAAAAAGATGCAGAAGCCTACGTGAAGAAGTGTGAACAATGTCAAAGATTCGCACCTCTGATACATCAGCCAGTTGCTGACCTGAACCCTGTATCCAGTCCATGGCCATTTGCCCAATGGGGCATGGATCTCGTTGGGCAGTTACCCCAAGCAACTGGGCAAAGGAAGTATTTGTTGGTAGCAACAGATTACTTCACGAAGTGGATAGAAGCAAAACCTCTTGCCAAAATCCGAGATGTGGATGTCAAGAACTTCATATGGAGAAACATCATCACCAGATTTGGCATTCCAAGAGCAATAGTTGCCGACAACGGAACGTAGTTTGATGGCAAACTCATCAAGAACTTTTGTGCAAAATTCATGATAAAAAATTACTTTTCAACACCAAGTTTTCCCCAAAGCAATGGGCAAGCAGAAGCATCCAACAAAGTAATTTTGGATGGGATAAAGAAGAGGCTACAGGCAGCAAAAGGAAAGTGGGTAGACGAGTTACCCAATGTACTCTGGGCATATCGGACTACGTCGAGAAGATTAACAGGGGAAACCCCCTTTGCTATGGCTTACGGCACAGAAGCAGTCATCCCGCTGGAGATCAGCATCCTAGGGATCAGAACCCAGGGAGTAGAGAATGGGACTAACGATATACTTCTAGCCCGAGATCTAGATCTCTTAGAAGAAAGAAAGGAAACAGCTGCAATTCAGCTCACAGCATACCAACAGCAGCTTGCTAGAGCTTACAATAAGAAGGTCAATCCAAGGGATTTTCAGGTCGGCGACCTAGTCCTGAGAAAAGTTGTTGGCAACAAGAAGGATCCTAGGGAGGGCAAGCTTGGCCCAAATTGGGAAGGGCCTTACAGAATTACTTCGGTATTGGGCAATGGAGCATACCGGCTTGAAGATAATGAGGGCAAAGCATTGCCAAGACCCTGGAACACTTGTAATTTGAAATTTTTCTATCATTAGATGTTCCTTGTTATTTTTTGCCGACGTCATCAATAAAATCTTAGCAGAATTTTCAAAGACTTGTGAATTGATTAAAGATGCATACTGTTGTTTCTAAATAATGAGAACCTAAGTAGAACTCAGGTTCACATTGGAGGCAGAGACAAGACAAAATGGTTTATCTTCACTTGTTGAAATTTGTAGCAATTTACAAGTTGAAGTTAAGCCGAGATATTTGTTTATCTTCACTTGTTGAAATTTGTAGCAATTTACAAGTTGAAGTTAAGCTGAGATACTTGTTTATCTTCACTTGTTGAAATTTGCAGCAATTTACAAGTTGAAATTAAACCGAAGTTATGCTTAACGCTTGTTGAAATTTGTAGCAATTTACAAGTTGAAGTTAAGCCGAGATATTTGTTTATCTTCACTTGTTGAAATTTGTAGCAATTTACAAGTTGAAGTTAAGCCGATATATATTGTTTAACACTTAAATTTGTAGCAATTTACAAGCAGATCATTGTTTGGCACTTCTTATAACTTAAGAAAGTTGAGATTGAACTAGTATATGTTTTTCCTTGTTGAAAATTGTAAAGCAATTTGCAAGACAAGTACTTGCCTAAGTAAACCATCAGGTGGTATAGCCGAGGTATGTAACCCCGAGAAGATTGCGCAAAGAAGGAAGCGTACATAAGACATGCAAAATATTCTAAGTACAGAATCATGCAAAAGCGATAAAGAAAAGACGAGTGCAAGCATTCGAAAAAAGAAAGTTGAGTCAGCATTCACAAAATAGAAGGGCACATTGGCCATACAAAAAGCTTACATCGTTCCAAAAGATAAAAAAGAAACAAAATACAAAGTAAGCAAAAGAACAACATAAAACTAAGGCTCCTCTCCTCCAGATTGTTGAATTTGAAGATCAGATACCACCTCGGCCTCCTTTTCTGCCGCTATCTCGGCGTCAATTTCTTGGAGAGTTTCTTCAACAGTCTTGACCTCAGAAGGGATGTCGGCTGGTACGATGTCGGGAACAGCTTCTTGGACAACCACATCGCTTTCTTCATCTTCAGTCAAGTCTAAGACTTGCTTATTCTGAAGAGGAGACTTGGCCCTATCAGCATCTTTTGATTTCCTAATCAAAGCCTCATCTTCTTCCTCCTCGGCCTCATTATCAGTATTAGATTCGCCAACATCTTCACTTGGAATTGGGGCTGGAGGAAATGGCATAGGAATGGCATCAGCTTTCTTCAGTGGGGAGTCCTTAGGGACATTAAGTTTCTTTAGAAGGGACATCCAACCAAGGGTGAAACCCTTGTTACATGCCTCCTTCACTTGCTGTTCATAAGCATCTGTGACGTCGGCCATGCCTTGGGCGTAGGCCTTCTCATCGGCATCTTTTATTTCCGCCTCTTTTGTGGCCAGCGCCTCCTGAAGCTCTTTCTCAGCTTGGGCCATCTTCTTCTCAGCCTCCTTTCTTTGGGACTCAACCACCTTCCTGATAGCCTCAGCCGTCTCAGCCTTCTCATCGGCATTATTCTGAGCCTTAATTGCAGCCTCGGCCTGATCCTCCAGCTTCTTCATTTTTGATTGAAGGCCCTTATTGATCTTTTGGAGAGACGAGAACTCCTTCTTCATATCGGCCAGCTTTTGTCGATTTTCAAAAGACTGGACTGAAAAGGAGTGAGCATGCTGGATTGCCTGAAAGAACACAAGGCAAAGATTAGTATAAAATTTTCTAAATGAAAGGCAAGAAAGAAGAAAAATTACCAAGAAGAAGACACTTACTTGAACGGAGCGTTGAAGCATCAACGCATAATTCTCGTACTCACTCAATTCGGCATTATGGTTAAGATCGCTGAGGAGGAGCAGGGCTGTGCTTAGGGCCACGCCGACATTGATGTCATTGGCACTGTCATTAGCCAAGACTGGCTTGTCCTCTAGAGTAATTTTTGGGGACCAGGGGGCATCGTTCTTCTTGGACCCCGAAGTTGTTGCGGAAGAAGACCTCGGCTTTTTTGGTTGTTGGAATTCTGATGGTTGAGACTCAGAACGCCTCTTCCCAGCAGAAGGCTGAGATTTATCACTCTCAGCCAATTTTGAAATAGGCAAAGTGTCTTTAGACTCAACCTGAGCTACCTTGGCCTTTGGTTGAGCCTTTTTTATTCTTTTTGGTTTTGCTGGTTGGGGTTGGGTTTGTGTTGGTTGTTCGTCAATAGATGATGGAATGTTGACTATGAGATCTTTAGCAACTGGCTTTGCGCGACCCATCTCGGCTGTAAGTACAAGACGTCGGCGACGTTTTCTTTAGGATGGTGGAATGAGGTATGGAGCCGAGATCGACGACTGTTTTGCTGGATCAGAGGTTGATCCTTGGTCTGTTCGGGATGTAGATGCAACTGGAGGAGTTGTAGCAGAGGGAGGAGATAAGCTCTTCTTCTTCTTTTTCCTGGGGACGTCGGGGAGAGCTGATTTGTATGTTGGGATGAAGTTGAGAAGTAGGGGTGCCTTTCGCTTCTGAATTGGCAGGTCCAGTAATCTTTTTAAATCCTTACTGGGAACAAAGGATTGGCGAAAGTTTTTTGTGGCTGAGGAAGAACTACAAAAAATAAAGACAAAGCAAACATTAGGAAACAGATAAAGTATATAAGACTTTAAAAGTAAAACAAGTATGAATGCAAGGCTCTTACCATTACCCTCTATAAAGACTGATCGTGGGAGAGGGAAGAGATGGAGGTCTTCATCTGGGGTGAACTCCCAGTTCCCCGAGGTAATGAAATAATCGTCACTAGCTCCCTTGTTGGAGTCTGGGAGGTCGGCTACAATTTTGAATTCTGTGGACCTCGGCTTAAGGTAATAAATGTAGCCTTTTTCTTTCAAGTTAAGACCACACATGGTATAGCAATATTGGATGTCGGCAAGAGTGATCCTAGCGTTTTCTTGTTTAGCTAGGGCTATAATACCATTGATCACTCGGTAAGAATTGATGGCCAGTTGCATAGGGTTCAACTTATAGTAATGAAGAACCTCACGGAACAGAATGTTTAGTGGAAGCCGAAGTCCACACTCGATAAAGGCAACTACGGGGAAAGGCATGGAAGCGGCAGTAGGCATAATGGAGTCATCATCCCCAGCCAACCTCAAATGGACGTCGGCTGGGATCTCAAACTCCTGTCTAAAGAATTCTAGTTTGGAGGGGGTGTTTACCCTATGTTTCCACATACCCATGATATTGGCTTAATCTTGGAAGGTGGGTCTTAAAAGATGTTTTTGAAAGGTTATTGGGACCTCGGCAAACAATTAGGTAGGTGCTGGTTTCAGTTTTTCCCTAAGTTATGGGTTCTACAGACAAATCCTAGACCTAAATGTAACGACCCCAAAAACGCGTATGGAAAGTTATGGAAACATGGATTGAAAGCAAGAATCTGGAAAAGATGCAAAAAACAGAAAACAAAAAACGAAGTTTCAGAAACAAGAACTGAGATGGGCTATCGAGAATATGAAGAATACAAGAAGTATATGACCAAGATCAGTGGCAAAAATGCAAGGAAGTGGTGTAACAGTGTGTGTGTTCAAGATATGGGCAAGGGCCAAATCAAGGAATAAACGTATTCAGATGTATGATTCACAAAATTTAGATGTTTGAGCATGGCAATAATAACAGGAAAATCCAGAAAAGGTCAAGAGTTAAAATCAGAAAGAGCAGTTGCTTACCAGAAAAAATGAAGCCGGAGTAGGGATCGCCGAAGTTTGACGACAGTTACTAGAGTAACAAAAACGACGAAAGCTTCACAGGAAGGAAGAAATTAAAGCAGCTGCAGAGCTTGGAGCTTGAGCAATGGTAGATTCGGAGGAAGAAGTTTAGAAAGTGAGAAAGCGAGAAGTTGAATGCAAAAGTGAAAAAATAAAAAAGGGGGGAAGGGTTTTGTCAAAAACCTAAAACGGCGACAAAAAATAATGAATGCACCTGGAGCAGTGTATACGTCAGACGGCGCACGACAGAGAAAGAGGCGGCTTGAAAGTGCGTTGTGGGCACGAACCAATGGGATGGAAATGCGTGAATGGAACGGTTGAGCAAAATGATGCGTGACAGCTCACACACGAACGAATTCACTGGAGTTCTTGTTCTCCGAAGAGAACATGTCGGCTTGGAATGAATAATCTCGGCTGAATAGTTCTTGAGCCGATGTACAGGAAGAAATATCGATATAGCCTCAGGATACCGAGGTAATAGAACTTAGGGGGCAGTTGTGGGGATATATTTTTTGAGCACCAACACGTGGCAAGGTGACGCCGACGTGTCAGCCGAGGTGCCACGTGTCCTGGTTGTTACGCCGAGGTAATCTCGGCAAGGCCGAGGTTATCTCCGAAGATATCGGAATCCGAGATAAGCGGATAAGGGACAAGAGTCCTAGAGTAAAGAAGAGACTTAGTCAGAATGAGGATAAATCTCTTAGGGAGTTTATGTTTATCTCTTGAGGAATCCAAAGTAAGTATTGAATTGGAGTCCATAGAAGTTAGACTTCTAGTAGGATTGGGATTGAGTCAACTATAAAAGAAAGGCACCCCCGTGGGTCTAAGGTACGCAATTTTATGCTTTGAGTAGTGATTTTAGCACTTGATTATCTTTGAGAGATATACTGACTTGATCGTCGGAGTGCGGGTGGAAGAGCCACCGCCGGAGCCTTATCTTTCTGTTACAGGTTAGCTGAAGTCATCTATTCTGCCAGTGTTCTCCAGTTGAAAACTGAGTCGGGCAGTGTGATCAGAAAATCACTCACACAGTGACTATTTGGAAAGTTACTATTTTAATAAGTTATTTTAGAAAATATTTGGCATCACCTAAAAAAGTTAAAAGTCAAAAAATTACTTAGGGTTCGTTTTGAACTTTTTGGCTTTTTAGCTTTTTTAGTTATTTTATCCTAGGACTAAAAAATCTCGTTTGGGAAAGACTTTTGATTTTTTTTATTTTTTTGACTTTTTTGTGAGAAAAAGAATGTAATGATTATGGGTTGGATGTGATATTTTATTTTTTGTGACTATTTTAACTAGAAAAGCCCAAGGTTTGGCTTCCCAAACGAAGCCTAAAAAAGTAAAAAAGTTTAGGGTGGAGATAGAGAGTTCTAAAAGTAGAACTCTAAGGCCTATTTTGGAAAGTGGGTTATAATCTACTTCCCAGATTATAACCCACTTCATTTCTCACAAAAAAATTGTTTGTAAACTGCTTGTAAACAGTTTTTTATCAAAAAATTAATTATAATCATCTTCTTAAAATAGTCTTAAATTGAACTCTACTTACGTGACAATAAAAAAAATAAAATAAAAAATCAAAGCATAACATCAATGATAAGTCGCACTTATTAAAGCTCTTTTAGAATTCTTGGTTTAAAACCTCTCAAACATAATTTCCTCGTGGTGGAGGTTATTTTCTCTAGGACGATATTCTTCTTTTGGGGTTAATTTTTTTTAGTTAATGAATTTAAGAAGTTAAAAAAATTATTCTCCTCTAGCGATGCTCTCTCTAGCGCATCTCCAGTAGGGGTTAGGTCTTGCCCATCGGTGCAAGTTTTTCTCGCCATCTAGAGTGAATATTGGGTCCGCTGTGATTGGCGTTATGGTCGACACTATTGCCGATCTCGCTAGTCGGTTAACTCTTACGACGGATGAACAAGATACTGTCGTCGTGGATGAGTCGCTAACCACGTCCGTTGCTGAGAGGGCTGGGTTAGGTTTAGTGGGGAAGGTGCTGACCACTCGACCTTTCAATACGGAGGCTATGAAGTCTATGCTCCTGCAGAGCTGGAGACCAGTGCAAGGGATGGACTTCCATGTCATTGGGGATAATTTGTTCCTGTTTCAATTTCACCATATAGCGGATAAACGCCGGGTGATGCTTAATGGCCCCTGGAGTTTTGATAAACACCTTCTTCTCCTGAATGAGGTGGATGTGCACCTTCAACCCTCCGAGATCCGACTGTCTGAGATTGCCTTTTGGATCCAGGTTCATAATCTGCCTATCCTCAGTATGACTAAGGAGGTGGGTTATCTGATTGGGAATAAGATTGGCTCTACTCTGGAGGTTGAATATGGAGCTGGTGGCCTGGCAGTTGGCCGATATATGCGCCTAAGAGTCACACTTAATGTGGCTAAGCCGTTGCGCCGGGGCATGAAGATTGCGATCCATAACAGGGAGTTTGTTTGGGTGAACTTTAAATATGAAAGATTACCAAACTTCTATTATTTTTGTGGTCTTTTGGGGCATAGTGAGAAGGAATGCAATACGCTGCTGTCACACCCAGCGACTGGCCTTGGTACAACAATGCAATATGGACCATGGCTGCGTGCGGATGTTCAAAAAATGAGACCTCGCCCTCCGTCTCCTGCTGCGCGCCGTAGTCAGAGCAGAGGTAAGGATGGTGCTGATGGGATGTCGGTGCCGGAGACGGAACTCCACCGTGAGATGGGACCAGGGGTGGTCGCGTCCCCTCATGTTTTGGAAGGTGCTTCTCCTTTTGGAAAGGATGATCAATCCGCACCTACGCATGAGCAGATTTTGGCGCTGACTGGGGGCGTTGGAGATTTATTGCCTTCCCAGAAGGAGTGGGAGCGGGAACGTGTGCTGAATGATGTTTTTTTGAAATCTGGGCCTCCTCAAGGTGGGCTCGTTAAGGACAAGGTGGCCCCTGGCCCGTCAAAGCCCAGTCAGGAAGCTGAGTTAATTCATGCGGTAATTCATGAAGCCTATGTGTTGGGGCCCAACTTGGCTCTGCCTACGGGGGACAATGGGAGTTTGGCCTCGTCTGCGAAGGCTCAGTGTGTAGGCCCATTTTTGCCCTCTCATTCGATGGAAATAGACCCAGGGTTAGTGACACCACCTTCCGATTTGGTGACCAGCGAGGAGCCTCTTATTTCATTAGCACCAGCTGGAAGGGTGGGGAAGAAATGGAAGAAAATAGCTCGACCTCAAATCGGGGATTGTGGGCTTGATACTTTACATGTAGGTCACAAACGGAGCTTGATTGAAAAGAAGGTTCTGGCCGATGAAGGTGGTTCCAAGGAGAAACGAGCTCGGCTTGATGATCTTGTGGTCGATCTGGATTCAACGGTGGTGGCTGGGACCCAGCCCCGCCGACAGCCATGAAACTCATCTGTTGGAACTGCCGTGGGCTTGGGAACCCACGGATAGTGCGTTTTCTTCAGCTATTGTTGAAGAAGGAAGTTCCCACTCTGGTTTTCTTGATGGAAACCAAACTTGATGCTAGAGCTATGGAGAGGATTCGTTGTAAACTTGGGTTGTAGGGGTGTTTTACGGTTGATCGTGTGGGGCTTGCGGGAGGTTTAGCATTATTATGGGTTGGTGAAACTCAGCTACAGATTAAGAGTTTTTCAAGAGGCCATGTTGATTCAGTTATCCTTTCTGACTCTGGGGTTGCATCCTGGCGTTTTACTGGGTTCTATGGAAACTCGATCGCTTCTCTACAGAATGATTCGTGGGAACTATTGCGACGCCTTCAGGATCAGATGCATCTGCCGTGGTTATGTGCGAGAGATTTCAACGAAATATTGTATGCCCATGAAAAATCTGGAATGGCGGAAAGAAGTCAAAGGCAGATGGATGGCTTCCGCCAGGTCCTTTCTGACTGTGACTTAGCTGATCTGGGTTTTGAAGGGGCGGCTTTCACTTGGTGTAATGGTCGGGCGGGGGTTGGTATGATCCGGGAACGTTTGGATAGATGTGTAGCCAATGAGAGGTGGTTAAATTCTTTTCCGATGGCTCGGGTCTACCATTTGGGAGGTACATCGTCTGACCATCTTTCTATTTTGTTAGATCTGGAAGGGGTTAAAGCTCAGATGGCCCACAGGCCGAAATACCGAAAGTTGTATCGTTTTGAAGCAATGTGGTTGAGGGAGGAGGATTGTGAAGGCATCATTACAAGGGAATGGCACCAAGACCGTAATCTCTCTGGAGTTGAGCTTGTGTCCGGTAAATTGCGAGCTGTGGCTTCTCAATTGCAAGCTTGGAATTGGCAGGTTCTGGGTAATGTACAACGTAAGCTGCATATAAAGTTGGCAGACATCCAACGGTTACACGCTCTACCGATTCTTAGTGCTGTTGATTTGTAGGCGTTGCGTCATGCCCAATTAGAGGTGGATGAGCTCCTTGAAAAAGAATCCGTGATGTGGGCTCAAAGGGCTCGTGCAAATTGGTTGAAGGATGGGGATAGAAACACTGCTTTCTTCCATGCGAAGGCTTCCCAACGGCAGAAGAAGAAGGCAATTTCAGGCCTGGAAAATGAGCGGGGTGAGTGGTGCTCGCGGCCAGCTGATTTGGAAGATATTGTGGTAGGCTATTTTCAAGACTTGTTTCACACCAATAATTCTCAAAATGTGGATGAGGTTGTTGATTGCCTCAATCCCTCTATACCTGCAGGCATGGGTCACCATTTGGATCGGCCTTTTGTGGCAGAAGAGGTTCGTCTGGCTTTGTTCCAGGTGCACCCTACAAAGGCCCCTGGGCCTGATGGTACTCCAGCTCTTTTCTTTCAAAAATTCTGGGATTTGGTAAGCGGCGATGTGTGTCGGGCTGTTTTGGAAATTCTGAATGAGGGGCATGATGTTTCTGTCATCAATAATACATACATTGTTCTTATTCCAAAATTGAAACACCCACAATTGCCGAGTCAATTTCGTCCTATCAGCCTGTGCAATGTAGTGTATAAACTAGTTTCGAAAGTCTTAGCTAATAGGCTTAAAGAGGTGTTGGCTACGGTTGTGTCAGTCAATCAGAGTGCGTTTGTTCCCGGACGGGCTATTACCGACAATGTTTTGACGGCGTTTGAAGTATTCCATTACCTTAAGAATAAAAGATGGGAATCGGGTTTTTTGCTTTAAAGCTTGATATGAGTAAGGCTTACGACCGGGTGGAGTGGAGTTTTTTGGAGGCGGTTATGATTAAGATGGGTTTCCCATTCAAATTTGTTGGATTGGTGATGCATTGTGTCTCGAGTGTCTCTTATTCAGTGCTTCTAAATGGTGAACCCACACGTTGTTTTCGACCTTCGCAGGGCCTTCGGCAGGGTGATCCCATTTCCCCGTATCTGTTCTTGCTGTGTGCTGAAGCTTTATCGGCTCTAATACGGCGGGCTGAAGTACAGGGTCGCCTTTCGGGTATCTCTATTTGTCGAGGAGGGCCGCAAATTTCCCATCTTTTTTTCGCCGATGATAGTTTGTTGTTTGCTAAAGCGAATGATCAGTCGTTGCATACCGTTCACGCTCTGCTACGGAAATATGAATTGGCCTCCAAACAACGGGTGAATTTTGACAAATCCGGGATATGCTTCAGTCCGAATGTACGGCTGGAGGAACAGGTTCGCCTTTCAGCTCTAGTGGGTGTGGGCCAATTGGTGACTAGCGGGAAATACCTGGGGCTGCCGTCTGTTGTGGGTCGGTCAAAAAAGGCAGTGTTTGGTTATATAAAGGATAAAGTGTGGCAACGTCTTAATGGTTGGAAGGAAAAGTGCTTATCGGCAGCAGGCCGAGAAATTCTTATTAAGGCAGTTGTTCAAGCTATCCCCACTTACATCATGTCCTGCTTTGAATTGCCAGAGGGACTGTGCCGTGAGATTAGTGGCATGATTGCACAATTCTGGTGGGGTCAACGTGAGGAAAGGCGCAAGATTCACTGGTGTAGTTGGCCAACCCTTTGTAAGGTGAAACCTGAAGGCGGGATGGGATTTCGATCTATTGTGGCTTTCAATAAAGCTTTGTTGGCTAAGCAATCTTGGAGACTCCTTCAATTCCCGAATAGTTTGGTGGCCCAGGTTCTGAAGGCCAAATATTACCCACAGTGCTCGATTCTTGATGTACCTCTGGGGGCCAGTCCGTCCTTTTCATGGAGGAGTATTTGGAATGCGCGTTCTCTCTTGTTGGAAGGTTTACGTTGGCGCGTGGGCAATGGGGCTCAAATTCGCATTTGGCAGGACAAATGGGTTCCGCGGCCTTTTTCTTTCAAAATCTGCACCCCTCATTCTCACCTGGACGTTAATGCTAAAGTAAGTGCTTTGATTGATCACGATGTGGGGAATTGGGATGAGGGAGTGCTTGGTGCTTGCTTCCCCCCCTCAGAGATTGAGATTATTAAATCGGTTCCTATATGTCCGTTGTTGGCAGAAGACATATTAGTATGGCATTATACAAAACAGGGTCTGTTTTCGGTTAAATCGGCCTACCATCTTGAGATAAGTATCCATAGAAGATCTGAGCATGCTTCGTCGTCGAATAGAGGGCTGGCTCGGGCTAGTTTTTGGAAGAGTTTCTGGAATATGAGGATCCCTGGTAAGATTAAAGTTTTTGGCTGGAAACTGTGTTTGGAAATTTTGCCTGTGCGCTCTAACTTACGAACTCGGAAGGTTTTAACTATGGCGGATTGTGGCCTCTGTCATCAGGCTCCTGAATCCACTCACCACTGTTTTTTCGACTGCCCCTTTGCCAAAAAGGTGTGGACCTGCAGTCGTCTCGCGCTGTTTGCTCACCGGAAACGGGCTGGGAACTTGTTCGCCTGGATTTCTGAATTCATTTCATCTGTCGATTTCGTAACGGGGGAGTTGTTTTGGGTAATATGCTGGTGTATCTGGACACACCGCAACCAAGTGGTGTTCAATACCACGGTCCACACTGAGGTGGAGCTTGCTCGGTATGCATCTGACTATTATCAAGAGTTTTGCGCTGTCCAGACTCGTACTCAAGTGCCGCAGCACGTTCTCCTGCCAATTCGTTGGACTCCTCCTGCAGAAGGAATGGTTAAAGTTAATTTTGATGGGGCTTGCTCTACTGCTGATGGCTTTATTGGTGTTGGGATTGTGGCTCGGGACCATATGGGTGCTGTCATTGCTGCCATGTCAGCCAAACGGGGGTCAACGATGGAGGTGGATTGCATCAAGGCCTTTGCAGCGCTGGCTGCTATTCAATTCGCCTTGGATCTGGGGCTTCACCACATAGTTCTTGAAGGTGACTCGCTGATAATAGTTCGTGCCTTTCACTCCGATTCGAAATCCTTGGCTTCATTTGGGCATTTTGTGGCGCAGGCAAAATCTCTGCTGCCCAGATTCCATTCCTGGGCTGTTCAGCACGTGAAGAGGGAAGGAAATTCAGTAGCCCACTGTCTCGCTCGAATGGCTTTTGCTATGGACAATTTTTCCATATGGCTGGAGGATGTGCCGCTTTCTTTGCGCTCCCTCGTTAGGAGGGAGGCGCCTCTTTGATTTGTTTCTTTGTTCCTATTTTGGCAATCTAAAAAAAAAAAAAACCTCTCAAACATTTTTGAAAAGTTTATGCTATTTGACGGGGAGCCTATGTATTCAACCAAAAAAAAAAAGAAAAGAAAATAGTGCAGCTCAGTGTTGCAATGCATTTCCTCCACATGTGTCACGTGGCTCAATGTAAGCCATACATTTTCATAAAAAACAAAAATTAAAATGCACGGACAGCCTGCTACATGTGTCATGGGGACAATTCAGTAATTTTGATATTTGTTCAATATTTTATTACACAATTTTTTCGTAAAAAATTAAAAAAATTATCCTAAATATAAATATTTTTTTCTCTACTTTTTTAACTAAAAAAAATTAAAAAGTGTACTTATATAGATCATCTCAAACAACCATTTAGTTTTTGGTTATTTTAATAGGTTAAAATTTATATTTGAGAAAATAATTAAATTTTTTTATAATTTGATGTGATATTTGTAAGAAAAAAATAAAATAATTATGAATTTAACGTGATATTTTATTTTATTAAACT
Organism: Camellia sinensis; assembly: GCF_004153795.1. Lineage (NCBI taxonomy): Eukaryota > Viridiplantae > Streptophyta > Magnoliopsida > Ericales > Theaceae > Camellia > Camellia sinensis. Next base: position 700,039 of record NW_021024505.1, on the reverse strand, counting down.
ATTTTAATTTATTTTATTTTATTTTTTTTAATGAATTTTAACCTTAAAAAAACTAAGGCTATGCTTGGTACAGCTTTCAAAACATATTTCCACATTCAGCATCGAGTGTGGTGTTTGTTTACGGTTTTCAAAACATATTTCCAGACACGCGTTTGAAAATTTGTGTACCCGGACGTCCCCCGGACGTCTGACTGGTTGACCGAAACAGTGTTCTTGAGTTTTTTTTTATTGAGTTTTTTTTTTTTTTACACTCGTTATTTTTATATGTTAAATAAAAAATATTTTTAATTTTTATTTTTTATGAGTTTTAAATAGAATTTTAAGTTATGTTTGATTGTGAATTGTAAGTTTTTATATAAAAATGATGTCACATCACTCAATTCAAAAATTCTTTTTAAAACTTATTCACCAAATAAATTTTCTACACTTTAATCATAATTTTAAAACTCACAAACTCAAAATATAACTCGTATTTTTAAACCATATTTACAAAACATTACTAAACACAACTTAAAACTTTCTTGCCAAACACCCCATAATCATGCATCAGGAGCACCTGTGGCAGATGAGTCAATAATTGCGTCCTTTGACGAGACAGGCGTCAATAATGCATGTCCTCTCCTCTGATGGCCTAAACTTATCAGTAATTTCTCTGCATTTCATTGCACCATCTCTAACCATTCACCAAACTTAACGTTAAATTTGAAATTTGGTAAAAAAAATATTATTTGGAGTTCCAACGATTTTACTAAATTAATATTAAATTAAAAATTCATCAAACATTTTACCAGAATGAGGACAAGTTTCGCATTTCATCAAAACACTGTGCATGATCATTGGGAGAGACCAACCGATTGACCAGCCGGTTGACTAACCGGTCGACCACCAAAAGGTTCAAACAGTTCCAAAAAAAATTAAAACAGTTGAAATTTTGGCTTAACCGGTCGATCAACCGGTTATCCCAGCACAGATTTGATGAAAATTTGATGAAAATCAACCGTTGGAGCACTCAGTATCAGATTGAGGAAAAAATCATTTTTTTACTTAAATTTGATGAAAATTTTGGTTCAGGATTGGAGATGCTCTTAGCAGTTTCACTTTAGGTTTTTTTTTTTATTATTTATTTTTATTTTTTTCCAATTATAGTTTGATATTAATTGAAATGATTATTAATAAGTAAATTTTATTTATACCATAATTTTATCTCTTTATATTTATTTTTTATTACACTTTTATTATATATTTTTTATTTTTATAATTGAAAATGTAAAAAAAAAATTATTGGTTAGTTAATTAAACTAAAAAAAAATCTAAAAAAAAAGTTCTAATTATTTATCATTTCAAATTCCAAAATTCAAACTATGGTAAATTACTAAATTTTTTTGAAGTGTTACGTTTAGGAATTTCAACATTACAAGAAAATCTACATTTTATGTAATTGTGGGTCCTTTAGATCCATAAGAAAAAGGGGGATTTTTTTTAAGGTCCCTGATATTAAGAATTTATAGCATAAAGGACACTCAATATTTTCATAATGTCTAAGGTCCTTCAACATCAATCCAGAGAAAATTCGATCCAGAAAAAATTCGGTCTAGAGAATTTCTCTGGACAGACATCCAGAGAAATTCTCTTTATCCAGAGAAAATTCAGATAGTCCAAAAAAAATTTAGACATCCAGAGAAAATTCAGATAGTTCAGAGAAAATTCACAAAATCCAAGAAACTCTGCATCATCATGCATTTTATATGTTCTCTTACAAATATCTTTTCATGAAGAGTTGCTATCAAAATTCTGTTTGAAGAGCTGAAGAAGAAGTTAGGAATGGCAACGGGGCGGGGCGGGGCGGGGCGGGGCCGGGGATCACCCTCCCCGTCCCCGATCCCTGATGGTGAAAATTATCCCGTCCCCGGCCCCGATCCCCGACGGGGGACCCATCGTCGTCACCGCCCCCATCCCCTAATGGGGATCGGTTTTCCCCGACCCCGGACATTCCCTGGGCCAAAAAGAAAAAAAAACAACAGCAACAATAATGATCTTGTTAGATCTGAGATGAACAACAATTCACAACAATAATAATCTAACAATGATTCTTTGTTTCTTCTTCGTCAACAACAACAACAACAATGAGATATATATATATATATTTTTTGAATCAAAAAAAAATTTGAATAAAAAAAAAATATATATATATATAGAGAGAAAGTGATTCACGATATAGAGAGTGATTCAAAAAAATATATATATAGAGAGAGAGAGAAAGAGAGTGATTCAAAATATATATATATATATATATCTGAATCAAAAAAAAATCTGAGATCTACGGGCTGATTCACGATCTGTTTCCGAGAGTGATTCACGATCTGAGATCTGTTGGCTGATTCGCGATCTGATTCCGAGAGTGATTCACGATCTGTGGTTGATTCCGAGCGTGAGACCGAGAGGGACAGAAGAACCATTCTCTGATTCACGATCTGTTGGCTGATTCTAAGAGTGATTCCGAGCGTGAGACCGAGAGGGACAGAAGAGAAGAGAGAAGAGAGTGGTTCTTCCTTTGATGATTAGTGCTGGTCGGTGACAAGGCAGCAACAGAGGTGAAGAGAAGAGAGAGAGAGAGGGCTTAGGGTGTGAGACGAAGACCAAGATGAAAACTAGATTAGGGTGTGTGAGAAAGAGAGAGAGAGAGAGAGAGAGTAGTGTGGAGGAGAATGGATTTTGTGAAATCAGTGAATAGAGAAATGAGGGTAGATGAGTGAATAGGAAAGTATATATATACGGGGATAAGTTCGGGGATAAACCGGGCCGGGGAACGGGGACGGGGCCGGGACGGGTACGGGGCTGGAACACTTATCCCCGTCCCCGGCCCGAATTTGTTCAGGGATTAATTTTTAAATACCATCCCCGTCCCCGTAGGGATATTTTTGGGGAAAAACCCGCTCAATTCGGGGTCGGGGGGTCGGGTCCCCATCGGGCCGGTTTCAAATTGCCATCCCTAAAAGAACCTAACCCATCAAGTAAATTGTGAGAGAGAGAGAGAAAGAGATCTTCCAAAACAGCTTTCAAAAAATACCTATAGATATCTGTAAAAGCTCTGATCAACAATGGTTTTTTTTTAATTTTCCTTTCTAATCTAGAGAAATTTACAAAAACCTAGAGAAAACTACTTCCAACCCAGAGAAAATTGAAATTTCTTTGAAGATGAGGAGGTCTTGGAAAAAACAATACAAGCTACTCCCAATTTGTAGATTCTCAGGAAGAAACAAAACATTTCTATAAGAAGAAATAACATGAACTAACCTAACTTACTGTTCTATTTTCTCTATGATTATTTTTCTAAGAAACATTTTATCAAACAAGTTAGCTTCAAAGCTCATAGCTATATGTTTTATAGTTCTAAAAAGAGTTTTGTCAAACCAAATCTCAATCGAAAGAGTCCATAGCTTGTTTCTCTGCAAATCAGCTCCATGGCATCAAGAGAGGAGGATACACGAACATGATTACAGAGAGCTGTACACGGGCTCTCTCTCTCGGCTTAGAGAGAGAAAGGAGAGAGTACACAGCAAGGAGAGACCCACACACCTAGACCATGCATGAGGGACGGGATGGAGAGGGCAACACAAAGAACGACCAGCTTCTCTCTCTATAATGGAGACATGCATACGGCAGACCAGCTTGTTGCTCGGACTCAGGACAACGTGGATGGAGAGGGGATGGGGTGAGGGACCTTAGACTACAAAAGAACAGATTGTGGACTTAATCCATTACTAAAAGTTTGATAGGGACCTTAGACCGATTTTCCCTAAGAAAAAAAGGAAGAACCAAATAGTTTATAAGATCACTATTTGAGTAATTTTAAATATTTAATCTGTCTAAAAATATTGATATTTTTTGGATAATCTAATTATTAACTTTTCAAAAATATTAACTTTTCAAAATTACCATTTGATTTAAAATTAAGAAGTATAATTTTTTTTTAACAACATCAATTGCCATAATTATTCTTTATATATATATATATATATTAATGAATTTAAAAGAAGGACAAAATAAAAAAATCATATTAGTTTAGTTATTGATTTTTAAAAATAGACTAATATTTTGAGATAATAAAAAATAAAATAAAAAATTAATATTTTAAAACGGAGGGAGTAATCAAAGTTTATAAATTTTATAATGAATTAGAATTTATTTTCAACCACCCATTGAGTGATTATTTTTTTTAAAATTATTTTATACCCATATGACATTGTAATAAATCAATCTAAATTATTCATTTATGAAAATCTCACATAAGTTCCACAAATGAATAACGTGGTGCTTTGAAAAGTTGATAAAAAATTAATTATTTGGCTTTTTCAATCTATTTCATCTTTCTATAAATCAAAAAAGTGAGACATAATATGACCTAAAATTAAAAAAAAAAATTAAAAACTGACTTTTTATTTTCTTTTCAATAGACCCCAAACGTTTATCTTGTGACATTGTTCCCTGCGGCAATGAATAATTGCTCATGCCTCTGGCTGCAATACTATACCCTTCATGGGGTATCAAATTTGTTTTGATGTTCTGTCGTCGTCAAATAGAGTGTATGCAGGGTCCCTTTGGCATGATGATTATTAAAAAAATCATATGAGATAAAATAAATTATTTTATTTAAATAAAATAAAAAAATTTCATTCAATTCATAATAATTTTATTTATTTTTTTTCACAAAAGTTAAAAAAGTTAAAAAAAAAAATATCCCAAGACTTTTTAGCCTTAGGCTAAAATAGTTAAAAAAAAATCAAAAAATCAAAAAATCAACCCATATCCGAAACGAAGGCTCATTTGTTAAAAAAAAATAGTGTATTCATAAATTTTTTTATAAATTGAATATTTATAATCATATAATTAAAATTTAAAAAATAAATACTCTATTATTAAGAGGTTGTTTAGAAATAAATTATTTTAATAATTTTTTAATTTTTATTAAAATAATAAAAATTTTAATTTATTTAAAAATAATTAATTTTTTTTTATAGAAAACGTGATATTAAATAATGTAGATATTTTAAATGATATTTTTTGCTCCTATTATTAAGTCACCACACTTGACAGAGCTCACATGTTGCCCGACATTTTCGCGTGAGGATCCTCTAAAGTGATCCCTCTAGAGTGATCTCCTGTAGTAAAGGAGATGGTCGTGACACCTGTCCCACTAATGGAATTAAGGGTTGAGATCATTCTCTCACCAAAATGACGTCGTTTTGGTGAGGAAAAAAAAGAAAAACACAAAAAACTTGAACAGAATGAGAAGAGAGAAGAGAAGATAGAGATTCCATGGCCAAACCCCCCCTTCCTCAGAGGTGGCGGCCACCTGGTCCCCCACCCTCACCGACCACCGCCAATTGCTCCCCAACCCTCCTCCGGCCAACCATCCTTTCCCCCACCCCTCTGCCTCCATCCATTGTCAGAAGATAACTATGAAATCTGTTGGAAAAAACTATTTGAAAAAAATACTTGGTCAGGAAAAAAGAAAAAAAAAATAGTGTCTGTTTGAAGAAAAAAAAACAGAGCATGGTCATGATATATACTATCCATTTGAGTGAAACAAAAAGAAAAAAAAAGAAAAAGAAAAAGAAAAAGAAAAGTTTAGAACAGGAAATAAAAATAAACTCCCAAAAAAAACCCAAATCAAGTTTAGAACGGATCTGTGGTTTGCAAATGCGATTGAACCAAAGGGTTGGAGTGGCGGTGGCAGCGAAAGAGATCGAAGACGAAGGCATTGACAGAAGATCTTCCAGATCTCCGCAGCAACAGCGGAGCCATGCCGGCGACGTCCTCCTCTTCTCTCAGCACTTCTCTCTCTCTCTCTCTCTCTCTCTCTCAGCCCTTCTCTTTGTTTTGAAATCTGAATTTTTTTTTTTCAAATTACACAGAAAAACAACGTCGTTTTTGTCAGAGAAAATCTCAACGCTCCGATGGATCACTCTAGGAGATCACTCTAGAGAAGAAACTCTAGAGGATCCTCACGCGACATTTTCGCCCACTGTATTCTTTCTCTCTCTTGCTTTTCTCTTTCTGTCTTCCTTGTGAAAAGAGTGATAATGTAAAATGACAACCTAATGAGGAATTTTTATCTATGAAATTCTAATGGTCCTATTGTTTTAGAATAATGTTAAAAGCAGGATTGTCAATTGAACCCTTACCTTCTTTTGGAAAAAATACACAATGTGTAATCGTTTAATAAAAAATTTCAAATGAACTAAGCCAACAAGTCTTATTTCTCATTAATTTTGGTATTGTTTGTTGTAGTCTATATTGCAAAGCAAGACTACTTATTAGATAGTAATATCGCAATGCGATACCACTGTTACATCTAATATTTTTTATTTATGAATTACTTATTTTAATTAATTTTTTAATTTTTTAAAAAAAGACGTGTAAAAAATAAAATAAGTGATATGGTAATTTATAATACTCCTTCTTAACTACAAATTCATGTTGTCAAACTAGCTCATAATTCATTTCTAACCTTTGTAATACAATTATTGCTGAGTTATACAACTTTTTTTATTTATAAGTTAATTAAACACTTGTCAATATTATCCAACTCTACAAATGATTATTGATAGTACAGTTTGTTCCAGTGGATGGGTCGAACCGGTCCAAGCTCCTCAAGCCCATGTCCAAATGACCAAGCCCACCGGATATCCTGCAAACAAGTCCAATGGGGAACGGGGGAGTCCCCCAATGAACCCTCCGACGAGCAAGGTAATAGAGAAAGTAGAATGTAGAGAGACATATTGGAGATAGAAAGCTTAACATTTTTCTTGTCTTCAACGTTTGCTTATATCCTTTGGTAATCATTTCACTGTCCCTTCCGACCTGCCCTTCTCTCCGAAAGTCTATGCTGTAGCTTACCTTGTTCAGGGTAAGGGGGTCCTGTTCCGGCGGAGAGGTGTTGTCATAATAAATGCTGTGATGGGCCGCATTAATGGTGATGTGCAGTGGCAATAACTTTGTAGATCTTTGTCTGCTGATGTGGCTCGTCCTTCGTCTGCCATGTGTCTGAATGTCATTGGCTCTTTATGCCATGTTGGATTCTAGCTGTTCTGGACCTCACCAGCTGGGTTATGTATTGGGCTCCAAGTGATGGGCTTGGGTTGTTCATAGTGATTCATGGCCTTTATGGGCTTATACACGTCAGTAGTCCCCCATTCTCGAGTGCAGCTTTAGTCCAACGAAGGGAATACTAATGAAGAAAATGAGGGTGTTAGGGAATGGCAGGATGGAGGTCTACCGGCGGGGACGGCCGAGAGGTTGAATCGGCTGGGAGGTGGCCTGACCATGCAGGGTGACTGAGTGGAAGGGCCGACCACGAGGAGGGCCGACCGTGAAAGGGGGGGCCGACCGCAAAGGTTGGCCAAGTGGGAGGGTCGACCACGAGGAGGGCTGACCGCGAAAGGGGGGGCCGACCGTAAAGGTTGGCCGAGCGGGAGGGTCGACCACGAGGAGGGCCGACTGCGAAAGGGGGGCCGAGCGGGAGGGTCGATCACGAGGAGGGTCGACCGCGAAGGGTGGCCGAGTGGTAGGGTCGATCACTAGGCTTGGGGCTCGAGAGGCGGCATGTCACGTGGTGATTTGAAGTGGAAAAGACAGGGTAAGGGGAGGAGACAGTGGATCGTGGTCGTACACGTGGCAACATCCCGCGGGGGGAGATTAGGCGTTGGATCAGAAATGAGACGATAGGTCATTATGGATGTTGAAAAGACAGTTTTGGCGGATGATTTGAAAAGTTTTCAAACTGGCGAAGATTAATTGGGATCCTTGGAATACGGGCAAACCGTGGGCTTTTGGCATCATTTCATTCACCTACTTGTTTACAAAAAATCAAAACATTCCAAGTGTTAATTCCTTTGCAACACTTTTTCAATTTCCTTGCACCTGCATCCGAAGCGATTCACATACACACCATAGAAATGGCCCAAAAAGAAGCTGCGAATGCCAAGTTGGATCCACTTGGTGATGATGATGCAGTGGAGTTAGCGTAGCAGTACAGGACGGAGAGGGTGGGGGAGTTGGTGGTACGATCCCATGGTTCCACCATGATAGCCGCTCCAAGGCCAATCAACCAGGCAGAACTAGATCACTGGCATACAAAGGCAGACAGATCCACTCTTACACTGGCGGAGTTGGAGGGAATAAGGGGGAAGTACCAGATTCCTTTGGAAATAGGGTTGAGGCTACCGACATCTACCGAGAGGGCGTCAGATGTACGACCGGGGGAATTTAGCTTGTACAATGAGGCATTACGAGGAGGTGTGAGGCTACCGCTGCCTCAGGTTGTGGTTGATGTGTTGAATAAACTAGATGCGGTGCCAGGTTAGTTGATGTCAATCGCTTGGAAAACATTGATGGCGTGCGCGAGTTCCTAGTCGCAAACAACGGGAGGGTTGGCCTTGACGGTAGATGAGTTCTTCTCGTGCAACAAGGCCTTCGGCCAGCAGGACACTTGGGTTACACTGCAGGGGGTGGCGAGACGAGGTTTGGTGGCGGGCGTGCCATCTTCGGTAAAAGGCTGGACGGCCAAGGTGGTTCTTTGTGGTGGCAAACGGCGGGCGGGAGTTCGTACAACTTGGAAGGTGCCCACCAAATCAGTCGAGCCCAAGCTGGACAAGGCAACTGAGGACCGAGTGAAGAGGGTGAAGGATTGGAGGGAGGAGAAAGGAGTAAGGTGGGACGAGCTTGTCCTACCGTCGGTTTTGTTTGCCTTAAACTTGGGACCGCAGCCGTTGGGAGGGGGTCCAGAAAGGGAGGAGTTGGAGGTGCAGAGGAAAACGGAGGGAGAGGAGGAAATGAGGTTATTCGTGCGGGCGGACAAGTATAAGGAGTCCCAACTGGGGCCTGCTCCGAAGCCGGTCGTGAGAGAGCGGATCCGACCGCGCCCTAAGCCGTTGGGGGAGAAAGACTTAGGCAGTTTTGTGCCCCGACCGCCCCCAGTGGATCCTGTGAAGGAATGGGCGAACAAGGAGGGGAATGCTCTGAAGAAGAAGAAGAGGAGGGTGAGGAGGAGTCAAGAAGAGCCTGCCTTGAAGAGGAAGAGGGAAGTGAGGGCAGAAGAGACCAGTATGGCGAACGAGGCAGAGGGGGGGGAAGTGGAGGAGAACCTAGGAAGAGTAATTGCCCCAGAAGTGGTGGACATTGCCTTAGAGGGCATGGAAGTCGTTCCAGTAGTGGCGGCGATCGCTGCAGGGGTCGCGAGGGTCGCCCTTGAAGTGCAAGTAGAGGGTGGAGCAACTGGCCCTGAGCTAAGGAGGGGAGAACAGGCCCAGGGGGGTCCTGCATCCCAAGGAGGGGGAGCCAGTCTGACTACTGCGATCTACTACGCTCGCGTAGTAGCTGGGCGGCTGGAGGGAGAAGAAGGCCCAGCCAGGGCAGGGGCAGACCGCCTTGTGGGGATTGTGGAAGAAGCAGCCTTGCGCTCAGCAGCCAGATTCAATGAGGCTGACCTGCTCAGGGGGTTATGCTCTGCTCAAATGGAGGTAACCACCTTAGTAGGGGCTCTGCTGAGGAAAGCGGGGGCTGCAAAACTCAAGGCAGAAGAGGCCAAGACTCAGCTTGCAAAGTTGAAGAAGGAGAGTGCAAGTTGGGAGAGTGCCTATGCTGATCTACAAGCGGTCAAGGTGGAGCTGGAGAACACACGCCGCTAGGTTGTGTCGCTCGAGTTCCAACTGGCTGGCGAGCAGAAGAGGTTGGATGAGGCCCAAAATGCCTGTGCGGTCGCGGTCGAACGACATGAAGAGGCGATGAGTAGTAATGAAGAGCTGGTCAGGCAGAAGGATGAGGCACACGTGAAGATTGACAGTCTACAGAAGGAGCTGGAGGGCGAGCGTGCTAAAGCAGTGGAGGAGAGGGAGAGCCTTCAGAAGGAGTTGGAAGCAGAGAGAGCCAAGGCGGCTGCTGAAAATGAGAGCCTTCAGAAGGAGTTAAAGGCAGAGAAAGCCAAGGCAACTGCTGAAAAGGCGACCCTGGATAAGGAGTTAGCGGAGGAGAGGGCTAAGGCGGCCTCTGAAAGGGCGACTCTGCAGAAGGAGCTGGACGAGGAGAGGGCCAAGGCAGCCTCTGAAAGGGCGGCTTACCCCGATCTGTACGTGGCAGTAGTGGATCAATTCAAGGGGTCTGCTGAATTTCAGATGACAGTGGATGCCGCGGTCGACAGCAGCTTGGCGAGGGAGGAGTCTGGGGGGGCGGGCCCATCGAGGACATCCGCTGGGGGCAGAACTGAAGCGGAAGTGATTGAGAGCTTCCAGCAGTCAGACTTCTATAAACACGAAATGGCTAAGTTCTGGGACAGTGGCTGGAAAATGTTCAAATGTAGGGCTGAAGAACTGTTCCCAGACTTAGACCTTAGTAGTGTAACAATTGGGGAAGATGATGTGGCCCAGACCCCCCTGGACGAGGGTATTGAAAAAGAAGACCTCGTTTCCAGTGAGGTGGAATGAGTGAAGTGAAGAAAGTTTGTACTTAAGATTTTTTTTTTTTGTTTTGTTTTTTTTTTTGTTTTGAATGGCTGTAATGAACTCATGTACAAATTTCTGAATAAATAAAATTGCAATTATGTTTTCGTTCGATTGTCTATGCTTGTGCAGCTGAAATGAATGAGGCGTGGGCGAAGCGTGTGTATAACTCATTGTGAAGTGCAAAATGAAGTTAAACTTGTAATAAGAACCAAATTTAAGAACTCCTCAGTGTAGAGTGAAATTAAAGTTGTAATAAAAACTCAATGCAAAGTAAAGTTAGGAACTCCTCAATGCAGAGTGAAATTGAACTTGTAATAAAAACTCAATGCAGAGTAAAGTTAAGAACTCCTCAATGCGGGTGAAATTTAAAATGTAATAAAATTATAAGTCTGTGTTTGCCACACTGCTGAAGTAGATTAGTGGTTTATTGGAGTGAGGCTTAGCTTGTAAGGAAACAGGCTGACTTGTAAGAGTTCGATTGGGAAGAAAATAACCTCACTTGTAAAGAAAACGTGTAAGAACGTCTTTGGAATTTGACTAAGCAAAGAGTGGTGTGAAGACCTGGAATTGTGACTAAGTGTGTCTACTAATTCCACGAGCATGAAGTTTGCATAGATGGTTTTAACCGAGCCCTGCACGCGTGGTCAATTGGGGGTAAGCTATGATTCGCTGACGTTGTAAGTAACTCAGTCTGAACCTGAAATTGTGGCGCTCGGTCTGGCTGAGACTTGTTATGCTGAGGCTGGCTGAGGCTTGGTCTGGCCGAGTGCTTCACGCTCAGTCTGGATGAGGCTATTAGTGCTTAGTCTGGCTGAGGCTTTTCGTGCTCAGTTTAGCTGAGGCTTTTAGTGCTCAGTCTGGCTGAGGCTTTTAGTGCTCAGTCTAGCTGAGGCTTTTCACGGTCGGACTGGTCGAGGCTTCTGGTGCTCAGTATGGCTGAGGCTTTTAGTGCTCAGTCTGGCTGAGGCTTTTGATGGTCGGACTGGCCGAGGCTTCTGGTGCTCAGTCTGGCTGAGGCTGTTAGTGCTCAGACTGGCTGAGGCTTTTAGTGCTCAGTCTGGCCGAGGCTTTTTGATACTCAGACTGGCTGAGGCTTTTGACCGTCGGACTGGCCGAGGCTTCTTGATGCTCGGTCTGGCTGAGGCTTTTCATGAGTGCTGCAATCAAAACGTCATTGAGACACCATATAGAGAACTGAGATATATAATTGTTGGCAGGGAAAGTGTAACCCAGTTAATCAAAAGTTACATTGCGTGAGGGGATATCAAGAATATGTAAATTTACCGAAAAGAAAATACAATAACTGAGCAATACAAAAGTAGGAGCTTATTGAAAATAACGCTTCAGGTGTTCGGCGTTCCATGGGTGCGGGAGGTCTCGACCTTCCATGTCCTGAAGTTGGTAAGTGTCTGGACGTGGTCGGGCTTTCACAATGTAAGGTCCCTCCCATTTGGCTGCCAATTTACCCTCAGTCAGATTTTTGGTGGCAAGAGTTGCTTCTCTCAAGACAAGATCCCCTACAACGAACTCCTTTGGTCGGACTTTGCGGTTGTAGTGCGTTCTCATTTTTTGTTGGTATGAGGCCAATCTGACAGCAGTGGTTTCTCTAAGCTCTTCAATTAGGTCCAGGTTTGCCCGACGGAGCTCTTCGGTGAGTGCTGGATCCGGATGTAGAACCCTAGGAGTAGGCAGGCCGACTTCCACCGGAATAACCGCCTCAGCGCCGTATGTGAGGCAGAAAGGGGTTTCCCCAGTAAGAGTCCGAGCTGTAGTTCGGTAAGCCCAGAGTACATTCAGTAGTTCCTCAGCCCAAAGTCCCTTAGCAGCTTCTAGCTTAGTCTTGATGATCTTCAGAAGAGAACGGTTAGTGACCTCAACTTGGCCATTGGCTTGGGGATGACCGGGAGAAGAGAAGCACGGTTGAATCTGGAGGTCTGCACAGAACTTCCAGTACTTGGTGTTGTCGAATTGTTTGCCGTTGTCGGAGACAATGGCCTGAGGGATGCCAAACCTGCAAACGATCGACTGCCAGATGAACCTGGTTGTGTTCTGCTCGGTGATGGTGGCAAGGGGTTCTGCCTCTACCCACTTGGTGAAGTAATCGATGGCGACAATTGCGAACTTGGTCTGGCCTCAGCCGGTGGGAAGTGGACCAACCAAGTCGATCCCCCATTTGGCGAACGGATAAGGGCTGTAAAGTGTGATCAACTCTGTAGGAGGAGCGTGGGGGATGTTGGCAAAACGTTGACACTTATCACATTTGAGCACGAAATCGATCACATCTTGATTGAGAGTTGGCCAGAAATAACCAGTACGGAGTATTTTGTGGGCTAGAGACCTGCCGCCTGAATGATTACCATAAATTCCCTCATGGATTTCCCTCATGACATAGGTTGCTTAAGCCGAATTGAGGCATCGCAGGTATGGTCATGAAAAACCACGTTTGTACAAGACGCCACTGACCAGGATGTAATTGGACGACTGGACCCTGACTTTGGCGGTCTGCTGTTGGTCATCTGGGAGTTCCCCCGTTGTCAAAAATAAGAAGATGTCGGACGCCCAAGGGATGGGTTCGTTTTGGAGGAACTGCACTTCTTGTAGGTCGGGTGAGATAGCTGGGTGGGCTAGGTATTTGAGGCGGACACCGTGGCTGAGGTCAAACTAGTCTGCAGAGGCCAACTAAGCAATCTCATCTGCTTTGGAGTTTTCCGCCCGAGGTATGTTCTTGATGTGGAAGGTATTGAAAAGGCGAACAAGGGGGAGTGCCATATCCTTGTAAGCCCGCATTGTGTCCTCCTTGGCATCGAATTCCCCCGTAATCTGGCTGACAATGAGCTGGGAGTCACTGAACACCCGGATGTGGCTGACTCCAATGTCCTTGGCGAGGCGGAGTCCCGCTATCAACGCCTCATATTCGGCCTCATTGTTACTGGCCTTAAACAAGAAACGGAGAGCACATTTAAAATAGCCACCCTCAGGGGCGGTAAGAATGAGGCCAGCCCCACTACCTTCCCTGCGGGATGATCCATCGACATTGAGAGTCCAAGAATGCGGGTCTTCTGGCTCGGTAGGGATTGGTGGGGTGGAGAAGCAGTGGTTGGGGTAGGATTAGTGAATTCCAGGATGAAATCCACGACAGCCTGTCCCTTAATTGCTGTTCGAGGCCGGTAGGAGATGTCAAACTGACTGAGTTCTACTGACCACTACATGAGTCGGCCGGAAGGTTCTGGTTGTTGCATGACCTTCTTCAAGGGTTGGTCGGTGAAGACCACTATGGAATGGGCCTAGAAGTAAGGACGGAGCCGTCTGGAGGCAGTGACCCAGGCCAAGGACAATTTTTTTAACAGCGGATAATTCTGCTCTGCTCCCTTGAGAGCCCGACTGATATAGTAGACCGGCCGTTGGACAGAGTCGTCGTCCCTGATAAGAGCTGCACTAACTGCTGTGCTTGAGACGGCTAAATAGAGGAAGAGGGACTCGCCCGTAATTGCTTGTGAAAAGAGGGAGGGATTGACCATGCACTGCTTCAACTGCGGAAAAGCCTCTTCAGATTCAGTTGTCCATTCGAAAGTTTGCCGAAGAACTTTGAAGAATGGTAGGCACTTATTTGTTGCGCGGGAAATGAAGCGGTTGAAGGCCGCAACTCGGCCAGTGAGCCTTTGAACCTCCTTAACCATTCTGGGTGACTGCATCTCAATCAAGGCCTTGATCTTTTCAGGGTTAGCTTCAATACCCTGCTGACTGACCATAAAACCCAGAAATTTCCCAGATCCAACGCCGAAGGCGCACTTCTTTGGGTTGAGCTTCATTTGGTACTTGCGTAGGGTGGCGAAGGTCTCTTGCAGGTCGGTCAGATGATCAATAGAGAGTTTGCTCTTAACTAGCATGTCGTCGACATACACTTCCATATTCCGACCTATCTGATGATAGAAAACGGCATTGACCAACCGTTGGTAGGTGGCCCCAGCATTCTTCAGCCCGAATGGCATCACGCGGTTGTGGTAGGTACCTCGGTCGGTAATGAAGGATGTATGTTCCCGATCGGACGGGTGCATCAAGATTTGGTTGTACCCAGAGAAAGCATCCATGAAGCTGAGCATTTGATGACCGGCCGTGGCGTCGACCAGCAAATCTATGCGGGGAAAGGGATAGCTGTCTTTGGGGCAAGCTCGGTTTAGGTCGGAGTAATCGACACAAAGTCGCCATTTGCCATTGTTCTTACGGACTAGGACCACATTTGACAACCATTTAGGGTAATCCACATTTTTGATGAATTGGGCCTCAAGGAGCTTGTCGACCTCTGTGGCTATAAGAGTATTGCGCTCTGGATGAAAGATGCGCTGCTTCTAGTGGTAAGGTCGGAAATGGGGTTTGATGCTGAGGCGGTGAGTTATGAAAGAGGGGTCAATGCCCGGTATGTCTGAATGGGTCCAGGCAAATACATCATTGTGCTCGATTAGAAGGGCGATAAGGTCAGCCTTAGCTTGGGGGGATAGTTGGCTGCCAATCTTGGCAGTTTTCATTGGGTTGGTGGGATCGATGAGAATCTCAATGAGCTCTTCCACCGGTTCTCCTCTGACCAGCTCGTCCTCATCTCGGACGTCAAGTCCTTCAATGATCATGGCCTCCTTCAACTTGACTTCCTTGAGTGAGGCGACATAACATTCCCTGGCTATGGTCTGCTCTCCCCTTACAGTCCCGACCCCCAGCTCGGTGGGAAACTTAATGGCGAGGTGATAAGTTGATGTGATAGCTTGAAAGGCGTTTAGGACAGTACGGCCAAGGATGATGTTGTAGGCGGATGGGCAGTCGACAACGAGGAATGTGAGCAACTTTGTAGTCTGCCGTGGATACTCGCCGATTGTGATGGGGAGATCAATGGAGACGATGGAGGTCACCCGATCGCCAGTGAAACCTACCAAAGGGGTTTGGAGAGGAGACAGACTTTCCTCTCCAATTTTGAGCTGGCGAAAGCAGCTGAGAAAGAAGATGTCCGAAGAGCTACTGTTGTCAATGAGAACTCGTCTGACCTTGTAGTTGGACAGGAGGGCGGAAATGACAAGAGGGTCATCATGTGGATAACGGATGCCTGTACAGTCGGCGTCCGTGAAGGTGATAGGTCTCGATCCACTGCTTAGGCTGTTTGGAGGGGTGGTCGACTGTGGCCACTGCTTTGTCTGAGCCCTGCCTTATCTTTCTGAGTTCTGCCCTCTGAGCCGAGCGGGATGGTCCGCCACAAGCAAGGCCGCCTGAAATGACTCTGATCTCTCCCACAGGTGGAGGGGGGTTGCCTGGCGGCCGAGGTTGTTGTGGAGGGCGATCATGGCCTTGGTTAGGTTGGGCTGGTTACCGGGGGGGTTGCGGCGGCGGTTGTCTCTGGGGGGCTCGGTTCTTTGCCTCTGCTGGGGGCGGGTGTCCGTGAACCGACTGAGACGCCTTTGACGTATTAGGGTCTCGACCTGATCTTTGAGGTTGGTGCAGTCATCAGTGTTATGGCCATGGTCCTGGTGGAAACGGCAGTATTTGGACTGGTCTTTCCGAGTGGAAGGGGTTCGCAGTGGTTGGGGCCATTTGAGAGGGTAGTCCCGCTGGATCTGGTTGAGGACTTGTTCCATGGGGGAATTAAGAGGTGTGTACCGCTCGAACCGACCGGGTAGTCGGGCTGGTGCCGACCGGTCTGTTCAGAGGGGTCGGTCGGTATAGTGCGGTGCTTGGCTATTATACTGAGTGTTTCTGGGTTCTATGTCTGTTCTCTTCTCTCTGGGGGTCGAATTTTTGGTTATTGGATCTTGCCGGGCGGCTAGAGAATCTTCAGCATTCATGTATTTCTGGGCTTTGGAGAGTAGGGCTACCATGGAGGTGGGGGGTTTTTGGAGAGGGAGAAGAGGAAATTGGACGATCGTAGCCTGGCCATGAAAGCCGTGAGGATGACCTTGTCATCGTTTTTCGCTACTTGCAGGGCTTCGGTGTTGAAGCGGGTAACGAAACTGCGCAGCGACTCCCCCTCGGTCTGACGGATATTGAGAAGTTGTGTTGCCGGGCGGCGTTGGCGCTGGGCGCCAATGAAATGGCTGAGGAAGGAGTCGCTGAGATGCTGGAAAGTGGAGACAGAGTCTGCTGGTAACTGGCTGAACCACGGTTGAGTTGACCCCTTCAGTGTCATGGGGAAAGCCCGACACATGATCTCGTCAGGGAAGGCATGGAGGATCATGAGGGTACGGTAGGTCTCCAGATGGTCAACTGGGTCCGTCATATTGTCAAAAGAGTCAATGGTGGGCATCTTGAACTTGGCGGGCAGAGGTTTGTCTCGGATGGAGGCAACGATGGTGAGTTTGCCGTGGTAGAGGGTTTATGCTGAATGTTCTTGGAGTTGGAGCTTCATTGCTTGGAGTTCAGCGTCCCAGAGGGGGATGTGGTCACCTCCGGAGAGTAGCGGGGGCTGAACGCTGCTAGCCTCTCCTTCAGGGGCTGGTGCCACGACCAACGGGTGTGGGGGTGGAGGCGGTAGATTTATTTGTGGGGGAGGAGGTTTCAAACCTTCCAAGTTGGGTGGATAGAGTTGCGGAACAGTATGGCTCGGGGCTCTTTCTTGGTTGGGTGGAATGTCTGGAGGTGGTAGGGGAGGCATCGGAAGGTTTCTTTGGAGTAAAGCATTTATCAGGGCCTGGTTTTGCTCGGCCATGCAGTTAATGCTATTGGTAAGCTCGACAAAATACTGCGGTGGGTTGTTTGGATTGGGGGGTTCAGCCTAATGGTTGGCAGCATTATTGTGAGAAGCCATGGATCTAGTCTACACTTTGATGGGTAAGAAGAAAAGGTTGTTGGGATAAGGTCTCCGGCGACAATGAACACAACTGACGCGTGGAGCAAAGTCTTTCCCACAGACGGCGCCAACTGATAGTACAGTTGTTTCCAGTGGATAGGTCGGACCGGTCTAAGCTTCTCAAGCCCACGTCCAAATGACCAAGCCCACCGGATATCCTGCAAACAAGTTCAACGGGGAACGGGGTAGTCTCCTAGTGAACCCTCCGACGAGCAAGTTAATAGAGGAAGTAGAATGTAGAGAGAGATATTGGAGATAGAAAGCTTTACATTCTTCTTGTCTTCAACGTTTACTTATATCCTTTGGTAATCATTTCGCAGTTCCTTCCGACCTGCCCTCCTCGCCGAAAGTCTATGCTGTAGCTTACCTTGTTCAGGGTAAGGAAGTCCTGTTCCGGCGAAGAGGTGTTGTCATAATAAATGTTGTGATGGGCTACATTAATGGTGATGTGTAGTGGCAATAACTTTGCAGATCTTTGTCTGTTGATGTGGCTCGTCCTTCGCCTGTTATGTGTCTGAATGTCATTGGCTCTTTATGCCATGTTGGATTTCAGCTGTTCTGGACCTCACCAGCTGGGTTATATATTGGGCTCCAAGTGATGGGCTTAAGTTGTTCATAGTGATTCATGGCCTTTATGGACTTATACACGCCAATTATGTCTATGCATATAGTTAATTATTTATCATGTTCTTAAACTGAGATTATGATTGCTTGTAACTTGAAACTCCTTTTGTTTCTTTGTGAATCCAGCAAAAACAGTAAAGATGCTCTGAGGATTTTTTATTTTAAATTTATAAATTTAGTTTTAACCAATTAATTTCACTAGAATAAAATATAAATAAATAAATACTGTAACTATAATATCATTATATTAATAATCTCTTCAATTATGTTCGTCAAACTATAATTCAGAAAACAAACTAGAACTTAAAGCTAAAAAATTGCTAATGAGATACAGAGAAATTGACTGATTATCCTAGTGGGCTCAGTGGAAATGGGCCATCCACAAAGGGCACGACACGCCATTATTGACTCTTCTGTCTCGTCAAGATCACGCCATTCTTGACACTTTTCTCTCTCTCTCTTTCTCTCTCATTTAATTTATATAAAATATTATAATTAAACTCAATAAATAATAATAAAAGTTAAATATAATACAAACTTTAAAGTAAAATAAAAAAAATTTCAAAGTCGCAGAAAAAATCTCAATTAATATATAGAAAATAGGCTTATACACACAATTAGGGATGGTTACGGTGCGGGTTTGAGGCGAGTTTGCCATTCCCCATCCCCATCCCACATCTGCTACGGGTGAAATTTTTCAACCCCACCCTTACCCCTGCAAATATCTGCGGATACCCGATACCCATGAATATTCGATTACATTTCAAATAGTCAAAAAAATTAAGAATCATTTAAATTCTTAACATGCCAAATAATTTTTTTATTTTCATATATATAAACAGGGAGACTTTTAAGGTTATTATTTATTTATATTTAAATAAAATCATAGGCTTCTAATATTATTTTCTTATATTTAATTATATTTTATATATATACATATTATTTATTTATATATTATTAATTATATCGGATCGAGTTTAGATCGGAGGAAGCGATATCCACTCTCACTCCATTCCCGTTACAGGGGACCGAAACATAATCTACTTCGCTCCCACATAAGTGTCAAGATGGATAAAATCCATCCTATTCTAAAGGATATAAGCAAGCCCCTATAAATCCAATTTAAATGGCCATCCCTATACATAAGATGATTCAAATTACTAACCTCTGAAGGAGGGACTCTAATGTGTCTTGATTTCAACAAAATGGAAATGCTCCTATGACCCTCAGGCAGCATGGGTCAAAGTCGAATTTATTAAGGTCTTTATCAAATTTTATTTTGATGATTGGTTGAATTGAGTATTTATGATAAAAATTAAATTAGTTGAATATTTTTAATTCTTTAATTAGAATTAAAAAATAAATAGTCTATTATTAAATTTATGTTGATACTATTACGTAAATATAAATGTTCAATTTATTTTATAAATAATTTAATAAACAAATTATAAAATATAAATAATTTAAATCATCGACCATTATCAATGCCATGAGAGGCGCAACAAGTTTAAAGAACAACTGTATTCTCTTGTCCTTATTTATGGAGCTGGATGGATGGGACTTTTTGTTATTTTATTTATTTTTTTAAGAATTTTCTCTCGTTACTTTTCTCCTTCCCCTGTTCTCATTGGACCACTAAACATCTTCAACGGTGAACTTTTTTTTTCATCAAATCTAAGTAAAAAATGACTCATTTTATCAAATTTGATATCACTACCACCAACAGTGTGCATCAAATCTTGTATCAAATTCCATGGGTCAACCGGTTGGTCGACCGGTAAGCATAAATATTTTTTTTAGAACACTATGTTTATGAAATTATTTGAATTGATGAAAACCCACCAATTATATCAATTGATGAAAACTCACCAATTGTTTGGTTGCTGTCAATATCTTTGGCGTGAAAACCCACCAATTGAAATTGCCTTTCATTCTCATTGATTCATTCACCAGTTGCAGCTTTCATTCTCATAGATGCATCAATTAAAACAGTTTGGTAGTGGGTCGACCGGTAAGGTAAAAATAATTTTTTTTTTTTTTTTGCCTGTTTGAACTTTTTTTGACCGGTTTGAACCTATCTATTTCAAAGGAATTCGGTCAACCGGTTGGTCAACCGGCCGGGCAACTGGTTGGTCGACCGGGTCCTCCCTCCAACGGTCACCAACAGTGTTTTGGTGAAATCAGTATCTTGTCGTCGCTTTGATGAATTATTTGATGAAATCTCATTCTGATATTGATTTGGAGCAACCGTTGGAGCTGTGAACAGTGACTTTTTCATCAAAATTTAAATTTGATATCAACTCTGATGAACCGTTGGAGATGGTCTAACCATGACAATTCTTAGGATTTGATGAAAAATATAGACAAAGATTCTCGTTATTTATCTAGGTAAATTTTATAATAAACACTTTACAAAAGGTGTATATCATATATTTAATTATATTTTTTTTGTAAATTTTATTTATAATTTATTAAGATATTAGTTATAATTTATTTTGATTATTATCACAAAGATTTTTTATTATGTCTTAAGTAGTATTTAGCTATTGATAGTACAGGTTATTGGGTGCTTCAAATGGAACGGGTCGGAATGATCCACACTTTCCAAACCGTTGTCCGAGGGTAGAATCCACAGAGAAACCTGCAAAAGTGTTCAATGGAAAACGGGGAGTCCCCCAGCGAACCCTTTGACGAACAAGTTAGAGAAGAGAGAGAGAGAGTAATGGGAAATAGGGATAGACTGATGTTAGAAAAGCTTAGCCTTCTTTCTGTCTTAGAAGCCTACTTATATCCTTTGTTCATCATTTTCTTGTCCACTCCGTGCCGTCGTGTTGGCCGAAAGTCTATGTTCTAGCTTGCCTTGTTCGTGGTGAGGCTGTTCTGTTCCGTCGTGAAAGGGTTATCGCAATAAATGCTGCAGGGAACTCATTAATGGCTGATGTGTGGTGCAATAACTCTGCAGGATCTTTGTCTGCTAATGTGGCTGGTTCTATTCTTGACAGGTGTCTGGATGTCATTGGTCCTCAATGCCATGTTGAGCTTCAGCAATGTTGGGCTTTAGTGTTTGAATTATGTATTGGGCTCTGAGTGGTGGGCCAAATGCTCCTATAGACCCACCTATGTCAGTAGTCCCCCATTTCCAAGTGCAGCTTTAGTCCAACGAAGGGAATAAAGAAGAAAACAAGAGTTGTGAGAGGTCGACGAAGAGACCGCAAAAGGTGACTGAGCAAAAAAGCCGACTGCGAAGAGGGCCGACCGCAAAGGGGGATCGAGCGAAAAGGTCGACTGCGAAGATGGCCGACCCCAAAGGGTGACCGGGCGAGAAGGCCGACTGCGAAGAGGGCCAACAGCGAAGAGGGCCAACAGCGAAGGGTGACCGGGTGAGAAGGCCGACTGCGAAGACGAGCCGACCACAAAGGGAGACCGAGTGAGAAGGAAAAGTGGTGGTGCGTAGGGCTCGAGGAGTGGCAGGGTACGTGGTGACGTGAAGTGGAAAAGATAGGGTAGAGGAAGGGGGCAGTGGATCGTGGTCGTACACGTGGCAGAATCCCGTGATGAGGGAGGTTAGGCGTTGGGTTAACGAAGGGATAGGTGAATATAGGGCGTTGGAAAGGTGGTTTTGGAAAAAATTTTGAAAATTTTCGAACTGGCAAAATTTAATCTTAACCCTTGGAATACAGGCAAACCTTGGGCGTTTGGGGTTATCCGCTTTACCTATCTTATTACAAAAAACCAAAACGTCCTAGAAGTAAACTCATTTGTGTCGAGTGATACACCTTTGCAACACTTTGCGAACTACCTTGTACCAGCGTCTGAAACTATACATAGGCATACAAGAGAGATGGCTCAAGATGATGTGCCAACCATGAGACTAGATTCGTTGGGAGACGATGACGCGGTGGAGTTGGCGGAGCAATACAGGACGGAGAAGCGGGTAGGGAGTGAGGGGGAGCCTGCGGGGCGATCCCGCTCATCCACACTGATAGCGGCTATGAAGCCAATCAATCAAATAGGGCCGGACCACTAGCACACGAAAGTCGACAAATCGACATTTATAGTGGAGGAGTTGGAGGAGATGTGAGAGAAGTATCAGATTCCCGCGGAGATAGAGTTAAAATTGCCGACATCAAAGGAGAGGCCATCCGACGCCCAACCAAGGGAGTTTGCCCTCTACGAAGAGGCGTTAAAGGGGACGTTAAGGTTGCCACTCCCACGGATAGTAGTGGACATGCTAAATCAGCTGGAGGTGGCTCCGGGTCAATTGATGCCCAATGCGTGGAAAATTTTATTGGCCTACGCAAGTGCGTGGCCGCGGACGAACGAGGAAGCTACAATAACGGTGAATGAGTTTTTTGCATGCTACAAGGCTTCGGGCCAGCAAGAAACTTGGGTCACTTTACAAGCGACAGCAGGAAAGGGTCTGGTGGCGAGGTTGCCATCGTTAGTGAAGGGGTAGAGGCCACGGTGGTTTTACGTGTCAGCAAACGGGGGAGTGAGAGTGTGCACAGTATGGAAGGTGCCAACTAAGTCAGTGGAGCCAAGGTTGGAGGCGGAGGCAGAGGAGAGGGTGAAAAAGGTGAAGTGTGGAGGGAGAAGGAGGGCGTCCAGTAGGACGGCCTTGTTCAACCCTCAGCCTTGTTTGCCTCAAGGCAGGGGCCTCAGCCGACTGGCAGGGACCTCGCGAGGGCAGAATTAGAGGTGACGAGGAAGATGCAAGAGGCGGAGGATAGAACGACCTTCGCTAACGCTGATTAATACAAAAAGTCGAAGTTAGGCCGTTCGTCTAAACAGGTCCTGAGGGAGCGAGTCCAACCACGCCCCAAGCCGCTGGGGGTTAAGGACCTGGGCGGTTTTGAGCCATTACCACCTCCAGTGGATCCACTGATAGAAAAAAGCAAAAAGGAGGTGGAGGTTGTGCTAAAGAAGGAAAAGAAGAGAGTAGAGAAAGAGGAGGGGGGCCAGCGTTGAAGAGGATGAAGGAGAGAATGGCAGAGGTGGCCCCCGAGGTGGAGTTGGAGGAGACAATGGAGGGGGTGGAGTGTGCCATGGGCCCTGGAACACAAGTGGAAAGTGGGGCGACTGGGCTTGAGCAGGGGACAGAATAGCCGCCCGAGGGGAGTCCTGTGCCTCAAAGAGAAAGAGGGGAGGCCAGGTTGAAGACCGTCATCTACCACGCGCGAGTAGTGTCCGGGTGACTGGTGGGAGAAGGAGGTGAGGCCAGGACTACTGCAGACCGGCTCTTGGGAGTAGTGGAGGACGCGGCCGTGCGCTCGATGGCAAGTTTTACAGAGGCCGAACTGCTAAGGGGGTTTGCTCGGCCCAGATAGAGGCGACAACCTTAGCAAGAGCCTTGTTGAGCAAAGCGACACGTGTAAAATACGAAGTAGAGCCACCGAAGACAAAGCTGAAGGAGGTGAAGGCCCAGCTGGATAGGTTAAGGATGGAGACTGGGGGCTGGAGGAAGGCTGCGCGGAGTGCGTGTGCTAGGGCGTTGGAGTATGCCCAGAAAGCCAAGAAGATGGAAGTATTGGCGTTGGTGCAGGGCTATTCAACAGTGCATCACTTGAGTTCCAGTTGGCTGGCGAGCAAAAGAAACTTGAGGAGGCCCAGAAGGCCTGCACCACTGCTAACGAAAGGTGGGATGAGGCCATGACCTGTAATAAAGATCTACGAGCTCAGTCGATCAAGGAAAAGGAAGAAGCAGATCAGAGGATTGCTGAGTTGGAGAAGGCGCTGGCGGAGGAAGAGGCTAAACTGGCGTTTGAGAAAAAGGCGTACCCCGACCTGTGCAAGGCGGCGGCAGAGCAGTTCAAGGAGTCTGCCGAATTCCAGATAGGCATCGATGCTGCAGTCGCCAAAACTTGTCTACAAAAGGGGATAGGGGGGCTGGGCCGTCGGCAGCGGTCGCTGGAAGTAGGAGTGAAGAGGAATTGATCTAGAGCTTCCAGCGGTCAAACTTCTACAAGCATGAGATGGCTGAGTTCTGGGATAGCGGCTAGAAGACCTTTAAACGTAAAGCGAAAGAGCTATTCCCAGACTTGGACTTCAGCAGTGTAAAGATAGACGAAGACGACGTTGCCTAGACCCCTTGGACGAGGGAGTTGGGAAGGAAGACCTAGCCTCTAGTAAGGGAGATTGATTTATGTAAAGATTTTTTGTTTGTGTGTTTTGTTTATTTTTGTTATGTGTAATTTCTGTAGCAAGTTGTATGTAACCGTAAATTTTGTAAATGAAACAACGAGTTTTCTTTTGTATCATTGT